>VMDO01005126.1:67921-115606 GCA_007922755.1 Pedetes capensis
AAAAAAAAAAAAAAAAAAAGGAAAAAAAAAATCAAATGAGCCAGATGTGGTAGCAACACAGGAGGGACAGGCAGCAGGACTGTGGGTCTAAGAACAGAAGCAGCCTGTATAACTTAGCAAGACCTATCTCAATTTAAAAAATTAAAAAGGGGGCAGCTCTGTGGCAGAGCACTTACAAAGTATATGTGGGGCCTTGGGTTCAGTCCCCTAATACTACCAAAAAACAAAAAAAAGTCAAATAAGATGAGAGCTATGGATAAAAAATAAAAGGGGGGTCTCACATATGGTAATGATGGAATAGTTTGTACTTTCAAATACTAATATAAATCCTAGTCCAGATGCAGTGGCACACAACTATAATCTCAGCAATTTAGGAGTGGAAGTCAGGAGGATTGCGAATTAGAGGCCAGAGGCAGCCTGCATAACTTAGTGAGACCCTGTCCCAAAATAAAAAGTAAAAAATGGGGTGGAGGTGCAACCCAGTGGTAGAACACTTACAAAGTATGTGCAAGGTCTTGGGTTCAACCTTAAGTACTGCAAAATTAATTAGTTAACTAGTTCTAGATAAAAACCCAACTGTATATTTGAAGGTACAAAAGAATGACCAAAAGCAGGTAGAAACTAGAGAGGACATGACATTTTAAAGGTTTAGTGGTTTTAAAACATGTCTGAAAATTCTTTGACACTCCTCTAACCTCAAAAGGTGGAGTCTAATTCCCTCTACTTGATTATGGGCTCTCCTTTGCAAATGCCTGAATGAATGAGATGAGGCAGATGTGAGGCTCTGTGACTTCTGAGGGTATGAAATAAAACACAATATAGCCTTAAATGTTTATTACCTAAAAAGAAGAAATGCCTACAGTCATTAATCTAAGTTATTATGTTAAGAAGTTAGAAAAAGAGCCAGCAGTTGGGAGGATCATGAGTTCCAGGTTAACCTGAGCAGCAGAGCTAGACTCTATCCCCCAACACCCCCAAAAAAAGGAAAGAAAAAAAGAGCTAGAATAGTAAATTACATTTAAAAGGAAGTAGAATAATAAAGAACAGACATAGAAGTAAAAATAAATTTAACAAGGCAAAAACTTAAAAATATTAACTTCAATCCCTATTTCACATCACATACAAAAAATATTTTTAAATGGATCATAAACCTAAGCCTAAAAGCCAAAACACGGCAGATTCTAGAAGAAAACAGGAGAATTCTTTGCAACATTAGATCAGGCAAAAATTACTTGGGCAGGTTGGGGGTGTGGCTCAGTGGTAGAGCACTTGCCTAGCATGTGTAAGGCCCTGAGTTCAATGTCTAGCACTGGGTAAAAAAAAATTGGGGGGGGGACAGCATATAGAAGCATCACTAATATTCACTTAGTGAGTTCCTTCATATGAAGACCTGAAAAGTATACAACACAATCTTTGTGATATTCTAGCCAAAAATACACTCAGGGAATTTAATCATAAGTTAATATCAAATAAACCTAAACTGAAAGACATTCTAAAAAATAATAGGCATATTCGTTTTTAAAAAGTTGAGGTCCAAACTGGGCATGGTGGCTCACACCTATAATCTCAATGACTTGGGAGGTGGAGGCAGGAGGATGGCAGATTGGAGGCCACAGGCAGACTGCATAATTTAGCAAGATCCTGTCTCAAGATTAAAAAAAGAAAAAGAAAAAAAATGGCTGGGGGTGCAGCTCAGTGGTAGAGTGCTAACAAAGTATGCATGATGCCCTGGGTTCATCCCCCTAGTACTACAAAACAAAACAAAACAAAAAAACAACTCCAAGAAAGACAAAGTAACTTGAGATATTATTTTAGTTTTTGTTTTGAGACAGAGTCTCATTATGTAGTCCAGGCTAGCTTCAAACTCATGATCCTCCTGAATGCTGGGATTACAGGTACTTGCCACCGCACTTGGAGAAAAGAATTTTTTTTTTTTTTAATGAAGATTAAAAGAGACCAAAGAAATACAACAACTAAACACAATGCGTAATCCTGAATTAGATCTAGGGAAAGGAAAAGCTTATAAAAGACATTATTGGGACAAGTGACAAAAATTATCCATTGTGGATTAGAGCACTGGAGAGGCTGAGGTAAGAGAGTTCCAGACCAGCCTTGTCTACAGTTGCAAGTTCTAGGCCAGCCTGGGCTTATGAAATCCTGTCTTAACAAAACAAAGTAATACCACAAATAAAACAAACAACCTCCCCTCAAAACCAGACCCCCAAACAAAAACACATTTATGAATTAGGTAGTATTACCTAGTATCAATGTTGCAAATATGAAGAATTCCCTTTGAGCCAATAGTTATTAGGGAAATTTTCCCTACAAGATACCATTATATACCCACTAAAATGGCTGAAGGGGCTGGGATTTAGCTCAGTGGGTAGAGCGCTGCGCTGCAGTCTCTGAGGTCCCGAGTTCAATTCCCAGCACCACAAAAATGGGAGAAGGACCTGGCAATCCACTCCCAAGGCAATACCGAAACAGTCAGCCATTGAAAATCCTATGAGGGTCACTATGAGTCAGATACCGACTCGACAGCACCTAACAACAACAAAATGGCTGAAATTAAAAAGACTGACTGAATGGTACAATAACTTTGGAAAACTAGTAATTTCTTAGAAAGTTAAGCATATGCTTATACAACTGAGCAACCCTACTTCTAGAAATGTACAGAAGAGAAATGAAAACACACACCCACACAAGGAGACTAATATATGAATGTTAGTAGTTGCTTCATGTCTAACTGCCAAAATTGGAAACAATTCAAACTGGTGAATGAACAGAGAAAAACGTGGTATATGCAGAAAATAATATCCAGCTATCACAAGAAACTACTCATATACTCAACATGGATGAATCTCAAGCCCAGTATTGTGCACACCTGCAGTCCCAGTAATTCAGCAGGCTGAGGCAAGAGGATTGCTTCAGTTCATGAGTTCAAAACCAGCCTAGGTAACGTGAAACCCCATTTTTAAAAATAAAAAAAGCCAGATGCACATGCACACGAGTTTAAGATCCACATAGATGAATCTTTTTTAGCATTATGCTATCTGAAAGAAACAGACATAAATGGCTACTTATATAATGTCTTGTTCCATTTATGTGAAATTCTGAACATTGTCAAACTATGCAGAAGGAAAACAGATTAATGGTTTCAGGGAGTTGGGAGAGAGAACTGACTGTAGTGAATACAAGGCAATTTTTGGGGGTGATATAAATGTCCCATATCTTAATTATGGAGGTTATTACAACTGTACATATTTGTCAGGACTTATCAAATTGTACATTAGTTTTATTATATGTAAATTATATCTTAATAAAGCTGATTTTAAAAAAGAATATCCTAATACTAATACATATTTCTCACACCATTAGCTTTTCTATCCCTGCCAACTCCAGTTCTTTTCCAATTCCTCCTTCTACTCAGCAAAACATGTTGTTTTAAAATTTCTCTGCTCAAATATGCTCCCTACAAAATGTTTAGAAAGTTCTGTTTAATAACAAAATCAATATCAATTGGAAAAGGGACACTATTCTTTATAAAGAAAACTATCAAGGAAGATTTAAGTAGTTTATATATAATATAGTTTTGTTTGTTTCCGTCTATATATCTAAATGAACCAGAGGAAGCAAAACAAGTGGATTAAATTTCTTTTCTTTTTGTTCATAGTACTGGGTGGGTGATACTGGGGGAGGGGTCATCCCAGAGTCTTATACAAGCTACGCAACTCCTCTACCACTGTGCTGCAGCACAGCCCCATTTTTTATTCTTTATTTTGAGAAGAGGTCTCACTAAATTGCACAGGTTGCCTCTTGCCTCGAACTCATAATTCTCCTGCCTCAGCCACCCACATAGCTGGTATTACAAGCACGTGCCACAGTGCTGGGTGATTATATTCCTAACATTCAAATTTCACCAATAATCAACATGGTAAAGATTTCCCATATACTTCCAATTTATCATTTTGGTGCTGCTCTTAGTATTACAATATAGTTATCTCTGCTCTTAGTACTACATTATATTCATCTGACTAGTAATGACAAACTAAGATAGTTCAATTTTATAGCCGAAATGGACATCTGAAAAAGAGCAAGAGTTAAACTAGATAATTTTTAGACTCTCCTTCCAGTTCTGATATTCTGTGATAGTCACAGCACTTGGAAATCCCTTAAAAATCACAGAATGGAAAGGGATATACTTGAGATGGTTTATCTGAAATGGGATTCTCAAGAGCCTCTGTATAAGCCGGGCGTGGTGGCGCACACCTATAATCCCAGTGGCTCGGGAGGCGGAGGCAGGAGGATCGCAAGTTCGAGACCAGAGGCAGTCTGTGTAATTTAGAGAGACCCTGTCTCAAAAAGTAAAAAATGGGCTGGGGGCACAGCTCAGTGGTCCAGCACTTGCAAACATGCAAGTGCGAGGCCTTGGGTTCAACCCCCAGTACCACACACACACACACAAAAGAGCCTCTGTACAAAAAACTGGATATTCCCATCCGAAAGATTATCCTCCTGATGCATGTCTTCTACTTAGACACAAAAATCTAGGATATTGGGCTGCCCTTTTCTTCCCATTACTAAAGTTCCACTTAAACAAGTATACTACTAGTTAGCAATCCTCTGTAATACTTCCAGTAGGCCCCCAAAATGCTCACTTTTCACACTATATTTATATGATTGAACTCAAAAGCCACTGAGCAGGTCATGCAGATAAGGCATAACAAAGAAAAAGCTAACCTACCAAGACAGCACACAGCAAGTATGGCACAGGACATTATAAATCTGCAAACTCAACTGCTTTAATGGAAGGTAAATTCAAACAAAGAACAATTATTTCAAGCTGGACATGGTAGCACATTCCTAAATTCCCAGCACTCAGGAGGCTTAGGCAGGAGGATCAACATGAGTTCAAAGCCAGCCTGGTCTACAGGCAGGGTTGGCAGGGTCCTATTTCAAAAAAACAAGAAACCAGAGCTGGGGCTGGCGCACGCCTGTAATCCCAGTGGCTTGGGAGGCAGAGGCAAGAGGATCGCAAGTTCAAGACCAGAGGCAGTCTGCATAACTCAGCGAGACCTGGTCTCAAAAAGCAAAAAAATGGGCTGAGGGTGCAGCTCAGTGGTCTAGCACTTGCAAAGCATGCAAGCACGAGGCCCTGGGTTCAACCCCCAGTACCACACACACACACAAAAAGAAACCAAAACAACAAAAATCCAATTATTTCTTTTTAAGGCCTCTGCTGGGATTGTACTTGACTAAAAATTGGCCAATGATCTGGGGTATGAAAATCTATCCATATTTTATTCATTTGTTTCTTGGCTATCATTAAAGTAGTTTTCTTTTGTTCTTAAAACAGGTTACCCAGGCATTGTGGCACACATTTGTAATCTCAGCCTTCTGGAAGATGAGACAATAGGATCTCAAGTTTGAGGCCAGCCTGAGGTACATAGTGCAATTCTGTGTCAAAAATAAAAATAATAAACAAAAACAGTTTAATGTGATATAATTAATATACCATGCAGCTCACTCATTTGAAGGTGCAATTCAATGATGGTACAAAATCACCACAATCTGAGCAATGTACAATGAAATGCATGTATGGAAATGTCATAATGAGACCCATTCAATTGTACATTAAAAATTACTAATAAAAAAGCTAAAAAAAAAAAAAAAAGAAAGAAAAGAAAGGGGGAAAAAAAAGAGAGAGAAAATCACCACAATCTAATTTTATCAGGTTTGTCCCTCCTAGAAGGAACCCTATACTCGCGGGCAGTCAATCTCATTCTCCTACCCTACTACAAAGCAACCAGCATCTGCTTTCCATCGCTACAGATTTGCCTAATCTGAGTACTTACTATAAAATGAATTATATAAATATGTAGTCTTTTGTGACTGACTTTTTTCACCTAGCCTGTTTTCAAGGTTTATACATACCATAGCCTAAATTAGTACATTACACTTTAAATCATTTTACTATTCATTTGTGATTAGACAATAATAAGAAAACAACAAATATCAGTTCTGCTTCATTGTTTCTAATATGAAGTTAGATAAGGTAAAGGATTTAAAACATTGGATTAACTGTTTAGAATTATTTTTACATTTTTCGCATATTGTAGGAATAAGCAAGAGTTGATTCTTTAAAAAAAATGTAAACTTAAAATATAACTACATAAAGTCTGGCATTCATAGGGGACTGTTTCTTGGATTCTTATAGATACTAAAATTCACAGATGCTCAAATCTCTTGTTTAAAAAATGGCATAGTATTTCAACACAACCCATGCATATCCTCCCATGCAATCAAATGCATCACTACATTCACATGGATTCAGCAAACAGCAAGTTTTTACGTTTTGGAATATTTTTCCTGCATATTTTCAATCTGTTATTGGTTGAATCTGTGGATACAGAATCCACAGATACAGAATCTATGGAGGGAGAAATGTATTTTAAATGGTATATTATTTACTTTACCTGAAAAATCAAATCTTTGGCCAGATGGGGTGGCACACGCCTGTAATCCCACTGACTCAGGAGGCAGAGACAGGAGGACTGCAAGTTCCAGACCAGAGGCAGTCTGCATAATTTAGCAAGACCTTGTCTCAAAAAGTAAAAAAAAAAAAAATGGGCTGGGGGTGCAGCTCAGTGGTACAACACTTGCAAAGCATGCAAGCACGAGGCTCTGGGTTCAATCCCAAGTAACACAGAAAGAAAGAAAGAAAGAAAGAAAGAAAGAAAGAAAGAAAGAAAGAAAGAAAGAGAGAGAGAGAGAGAGAGAGAAAAGAAAAGAAAAGGAAGGAAGGAAGGAAGGAAGGAAGGAAGGGAGAGGGAGGGAGGGAGGGAAATCAAATCTTCTAATGCATTTATGGGTTATATTCCTCTATTTTTCCTATGTACTCATGAAGTCTCATTACTTACATTGAGATTATCCTCTCCCAGTTTATCCTTTTAAATTGTTTCCCCTCCCCTTCCCACCTTCCACAACCTTCACTTCCCTTTGCTAGTCCCCTCCCTCCTTCTTTATGTTGTGCTTATATTTTCCCTTCTTAGCTAAGTTTGATCGTTCATTTTTAAAAGATGCATTACTTTGGGAAAATCTGTGGCAAAAGATCTCTTTAAAGTATTGAAAAGTAAAGATGCCACATTGAAGACGAAACTGTGCCTGACTCATGCCATGGCATTTTCAGTCGCATTGTATGGTTGTGAAAGCTAGACACTGAACAAGGGAGACAGAAGAATTGATGCTTTTGAATAATGGTGCTGGAGACAGATACTGAATATACTATGGTTTGCCAAAAGAACCAACAGATATGTCCTAGAAGAAGTGCAACCAAAATGTTCCTTGGAAGCAAGGATAGCTAGATTGTATCTTATGTATTTTGGACATGTACTCAAGAGGGACCAAACCCTGGAGAAGGACATCATGTTTTGGAGAGTGGCAGGTCAACGAAAAAAAGGAAAACCTGCCACCAGATGGATTGATACAGTGTCTTAAACATAAATAAGATCATGTGCCTGGCACAGAATCAGGGAGTGTTTCACTTTGCTGTACATAGGGTCACTATGAGTCGGACCCAACTCAACAGCACCTAACAACAACAACAACAACAACAATTTATATATAGTTCTTACCTTTTAAGTAAAATTCAGCTCCCACATATGAGGGAGAACATAAGTTATTTCTTTTTGAGCCTGTGTTAGTTCACTTAAGATGATATATTCTAGTTTTATCCACTTTGCTGCAAATGACATTATTTCATTCTTTTTTATTGCTGAGTAATATTCCTATCTATTTAATAAACCTTTGCTTTCCTCATGAATGATGTATTTGATGTCATGCCACAACTCATCTGGTCTTTTATCATTAGTGTCTAATGCATCAAACCTGTTCTTTAAGTGGTCTCTGAACAAGGTGGGATATACTCAAGGTCATCCTTGGCTCTCGTACACTTATTCTAATTTTTTTCAGCTTCAGTTTGAAACTGCATATGAGCAGTTGATAGTTTGATCCACAATCAGCACGTGGTCTTGTTCTGACTTTTGATATTGAGGTTTTTCATCATCTCTTTCCACAAATGTAGACAGTTTGGTTCTTGTATGTTCCATCTGGCAAATTCCATGTGTATAGTCACCATTTATGTTGGTGAAGAAATGTATTTTCAAAGTAAAGGTCATTGTTCTGACAGAATTCTATCATACGACCTCCAGCACTGTTTCTGTCAACAAGGTCATATTTTCTGACTACTGGGCTTTCTTCTTTGTTTCCAATTTTTACATTCCAGTTGCCAGTAATTATCAGCACATCCCAATTGCATGTTTGACCTATTTCTGATTGCAGAAGTTGGTGAAAATCTTCCCTACCTTCATCTGTGCCCTTAGTAGTGGGAGCATAAATTTGAATAATAGCTGGCCTTCCTTATAGGCGTATGAGTATTACTCTATTACTCACAGCATTGTACTTCAGTACAGATCTTGAGATGTCCTTCTTGATGATGAATGTAACCCCATTTCTCTTTAATCTGTCATTCCTGGCATATAGATCATATGATTATCTGATTCAAAATGGCACATGCCAGTCCATTTTAGCTCACTGATGTCTAGAATGTTAATATTTATGTGCTCTATTTCTCTCTTGACTATTTCTAATTTTCCTAGATTCATACTACTATGTACATTCCATGTTCCAATTATTAACAGATATTTACAGCTGTTCCTCTTCATTTTGACTCATGCCGCATCAGCAAATGGAGGTCCCTGGGGCTTTACTTCATTCTTGCCATTGAGATCAACTCTACTCTGAGGAGGCAACTCTTCCCCAGTCATCTTTTGAGTGCCTTCCAACCTGGGGGGGGTCTCATTTTCCAGCACTATATCTGACAGTGTTTCTCTGCTATTCATAGGGTTTTCAATGGCTGATTATCTCATGAGTGGACTGCCAGGTCCTATTCCCTAGTCTGTCTTAAGTCTAGAAGCTCAGCTGAAATCTGTCCACCATGGGCGACTCTGCTGGTATCTGTAATACAGGTAGCATAGCTTTCAGCATCAGAGCAACATGCAAGTCCCCAGTGTACAGCAAACTGACAGATGTGTGTGGGAAAATGTCCATAGATGCATGCAAACAGACAACAGTATGTAAGCCAAGGAGAAGTTTAGGAGGTTTCTATTAACCAAATAATCTATGGTGATTCCTTAAGACAAACTATCTCAGCACACTGTTCCAAGCTTTGAGACAAAAAGAGTAGAGGTGACACAAGGTAAAACTTTAACTGCCCCTTTTCCTTTGCAGTGCTAGGGATTGGAACCCAGGGCCTCACACATGCTAGGTAAGCACCCTACTACTGACCTAGAACCCCAGCCCTAACTCACTTTGTTTGTTTGTTTTGCTTTGTTTTTTGAGACAGGGTCTTACTGTGTAGCCAAGGCTGGCTTGGAACTGGCTATGTAGATCAGGCTAGCATCAAACTCACATCAATCCTCCTGCCTTAGCCTCCCAAGTGCTGGGATTACAGGCATCTGCCATCACACCCAACCCTAACTCACTTCTAAGAAAAAGATTGAGTTGGATGCTGTGGCACACACCTGTAATTCCACTGACGTGGGAGGTTGAGGCAAGAGGTTTACAAGTTCCAGGCCAGAGGGAGCCTATGCAACTTAGTGAGGCTGTGTTTCAAAATAAAAAATGTAAAAGAGGTTAGGGGTGCAGATTAGTGATAGAGCACTTGTCAAGCAAGTTCAAACCCAAGTACTGAAAAAAAAAAAAAAAAAAAGACTGCACTAAACAGAAAAAGGGGCTGGGATTTAGCTCAGTTGGCAGAGCACTACGCTGAAGTCTCTGAGGTCCCAAGTTCAATTCCCAGCACTGCAAAAATGGGAGAAGGGCCTGGCAATCCACTCCCAAGGCAATCCCGAAACAGTCAGCCATTGAAAACCCTGTGAGGGTCGCTATGAGTAGGATACCGACTCAACAGCACCTCACAACAACAACAAACAGAAAAAATAGGAATGATCTCCTCATCACATGTCAAACATCTTCCAAGCAAGTTTTCTTCACTGGCCAATCTAAGTGGCCCAATTCCTGTTTCCTTCCACCCTAATTAATCTCCAAGGTAGGAACAGTTAGGAGAGTATGGCATTTTTGGATATTGTACAAATGAACAGGAAAGAGACCGAAAGCGTGAAGAGATAAATACATGCCACCAAGGCAAAAATCCTATATATACCTAGATCAAATAACACAAACAAAAGGAAGATAAACATTTACACAGTGTTTTCCATGTTCTAGGTAGATCACAAAGTTGTAAAGATTCAAAAATTCTAAGTACTCTACATATATTAACTCTTTTGCTCCTCTATCAATGGCATGAGGTAGGTGTATCATTTTCCCCACTTAACAGATCAGGAGATTGAAGTTCAGAGTAGACTATATAACTCCTAAATGGAAGACTTGCAGTTCAAAACCTGGAAGTCTACACTGTTACTCATTCCACATACCTCAAAGCAACAAAAATCAAACCAGGAATCTCAAAAGCCAAAAAACAAGAAAACAACCATGTTTAATCAGACACTGTAGCACATGCCTGTAATCCTAGAAATTTGGGAGGCTGAGACAGGAGGATCACAAGTTTGAGGCCAGAGGAAGCCAGCATAACTTAGCAAGACTCTGTCTCAAAAAAAAAAAAATATGTGTGTGTGTGTGTGTGTGTGTGTCTATCTACACACACACACACACACACACACACACGGGGTTGGGGGTGCGGCTCAGTGGTAGAGTGCTTGCCTATAGCATGCATGTGGCCCTAAATTCAACCCCCAAGTACTAGGGGGAAAAGAGAAAAAGAACTATGTTTAAAGATCATAAAGTAGTCCATAACTGGAGCCAGAACCTCCTGGCAACTGCCTTGTAACAGTTTTTGCTTCTTCCTAGAT
Organism: Pedetes capensis; assembly: GCA_007922755.1. Classification (NCBI taxonomy): domain Eukaryota; kingdom Metazoa; phylum Chordata; class Mammalia; order Rodentia; family Pedetidae; genus Pedetes; species Pedetes capensis. The sequence goes on from VMDO01005126.1 coordinate 78,850, forward strand.
AGTACATACTAGTAGTGTGGCCTTGTCTTCTCAAGGCAGGCATGCCAATCAAGACTATTGTCTTCCCTGCAAGGCACCTGCAAACAATGGGAGAGAAATTTTGCTCATGTCTTTGATGAATTCTCTGCTTAAGAAGTTCTCCTTTCTTTGATGTGGTCTCCCTAGTATATTTAGCAACACACATCACTTTTACTCCTCCTCCCAGTACCCCTAAAAGACTATAATTAGAACTAAAGGAATTTCACCTAAATAGAAGCATGATGACATGTATTTCAAGTCATAAATTCAATTTAATAGTTTGTAACCAGCATTTTGGGGGAAGTAAATAGAATTAAAATAGAAAACAACACATATATAGCAAGAGCACATAAGTTTTTGCTTGGGAAGATTTTTTTTTTTTTTTTCAGTTAAAAACAATCACATTTTCTCTCCTATGTGGAATCTAGGAAAAAAAAAAAAAAAAAAAAAAAAAAAAAAAAAAAAAAAAAACAAGACATGAAAATAGAAGGGCACAGTGATGCATGCCTGTAATCCCTGCTACTGAGGAGGATGAGGTGGGAGGCTCTCTAGTTCAAGGTATGAGGCAGCCTGCACAACTCAGTGACATCTTGTCCCAAAATAAAAAGTAAAAAAAGAGGGTGCAGGTGCAGCTCAGTGATCGTGTGCTTGCCTAGCATGACCAAAGCTCTGCGTCTGACCCTCCAGAACTGAAAAAAAAAAAAAGGTAAAGGGGGCCTACTAGGGAAGAAGGACATGGGGGGCGGAAAAAGGGATGAATATGATCAAAAAGTCACAATGAAACTCATCATTGCCTGACTTGGTGGCACATGCCTGTAATCCCAGCCCTGGGCAAGAGGACTGATGCAAGTTTGAGGACAGCCTGGGCTACACAGCAAAGCTCTACCTCAAAAAAAAAAAAAAAAAAAAAAAAAAAAAAAAAAAAAAATAAAAAACAAAATCCCCCCAAAAATCTATTATTTAGTATAATTAATATATGCATGCCATGGTATTTTCAGTGGCATGATATGGTTGTAAAAGCTGGACATTGAACAAGAGAGACAGAAAAAGAATTGATGCTTTTGAATTGTGGTACTGGAGACGTCTATTGAATATACCATGGACTGCCAAAAGAACCAACGAATCTGTCCTAGAAGAAGTACAACCAGAGTACTCCTTGGAAGCAAGAATGGCCAGACTGCGTCTTACCTATTTCGGACATGTAGTCAGGAGAGATCAATCCCTGGAGAAGGACATCATGTTTGGGAGAGTGGCAGGTCAACACAAAAGAGGAAAACCCTCCACCAGATGGATTGACACAGTGTCTGCAACAATGGGCTTAAGCATAAATAAGATTGTTTGCCTGGCACAGAATCGGCAAGTATTTCGATCTGCTGTACATAGGGTCGCTATGAGTCGGACTCAACTCGATGGCACCTAACAACAACAACAACAACAACAATATATGCTAAAAAACAAAACAAAACAAAACAAAAAAGACAAAAGTGAGGCCAGATGCATGCCTGTAATGCCTGAGACTTGGGAGGCTGAGGCAGGAGGACCGTGAGTTTAAGGCCAGAGGCAGCCTGTGCAACTTAGCAAGACCATATCTCAAAATCAAAAATAAAAAGAGGACCAGTGGTATAGCTCAGTGGCAGGGCACATGCCTAGCAAGTGCAAGGCCCTGGACTCAATCTTCCAATACTGAAAAAAAAAAAGATAACAGTAACTTTTATATTTTCTTTCAAAAATATCAAATTAGTCTTTTATGTAAAATGTACATTACACTTGTGTTCAAACATGTTTAAACAACACTGATAATGGGATTCTGTTCTGTAAAAACATCATTTTGCCCTAGGGAACATTATTAATACATTTTATCATAGGCCTATAGTATTTGTTCCTGGAAAGCCCCCTGACCCTTTTTTTTTCTGGCATTGCTGGAGATTAAACCCAGAGCCTTGTGCATGCTATGAAAGTGCTCCATCACTCAGGTACATTCCCAGCCCTTCATTTTTTGAGACAGAGTCTCACTATATAGCCTAGTCTGGCCTCAAGTTCATGATCCTCCTGCCCTCAGCCTCCAGAGTGCTGGAATTACAGGCATGTTCCACAACCTCTGGCTTGTTTTCTTTCTGTCTATCTTTTTGCTTTGTTTTGGTTTTTGTTAAAGATTTATTTTGACTCATACTTCAGAGTTTTCAGTCCATTGTCAGCTGGGTCCATTACTTTAGGACTGTGGCAAGGCAGTAATATCATAGAGAAAAGGTATGGTAGAGGAAAGCTGTTCACCTTATAGCAACCAGGAAGCAAAGATCCCCTGCAGAGTTTATTAAGGAAAGGGCAAGAACTCTAGTTGTATGGGTAGACTCTAATAGATATTAAGGCACAACGTAAGAGGTGGGGGCGGGTCACTGCTACATACACAGATTAATGAATCAGAATAGAAAGTCCTGAGAGCAACACAAATACGGGAATTTGGTATAAAAGTGGTATTCCACTTTATCCCTCGAGGAGTAAAAGATGGATTTTTAAATAAATGCTTTTGACACAATTGGTCTGTAAGTCGAGGGAAAAAGAAGTCAAGTTGGAACTATATATAACTTATACCATAAAAAATTCCAAATTGGTCAAAAATTTAAAGAAAGAAAACAAATATGTAAGGGGCAAAACAAGGTTTTTGTTTGTGTTTGTTGGTTTTTAAATAACCTTGCAATTTAAAAGGTCTTTATAAATATGAAACCTAGGAGCCATAAAAGAGTAGTAATGCAAATATTTTAAAATCATAAGTAAAATCAAAAGAAAAGTTAAAAGGAAGCCTCAAAAAAGATTGTAATTCAAATCACAACTTTTCAAATGAAGAGTTCATAAAGCCAATAAGAAAGATAGTCAACATCCTGAGATGTACATATACGGTGGACATACTTACAAAAAAGACATGCAGGTAGAAAGAAGACCATTGGTAGGTAGGGAGGGGATGGAGGAGGAAGGTCATTAAAAAGAAAAAGGAGTCAATAATACAAATAAAAATGGGAAAGACAGAAAGCAGTTTGAGTGATAGAAATACAAATGCTGGCTGGGGGTGTGGCTCAGTGACAGAGTACCTATGAGGCTCTGGGTTCAATCCCCAGCTACCCCCCGACCCCCAAAAAAAGAAAAGAAGAAAGAAATACACATGACTCTTAAATCTATGCAAAGATGTTCCATCTCACTATAAGGAAATATACATATATATTGTTGTTAGGGTTTTCAATGATTGTTTTGGGATTGCTATATATGTATTGCCTGCAGCCGTAGCCCTGTGGCATTTGATCCCATCCGATCTCAGAAGCTAAGCAGGGTCAGGCCTGGTTAGTACCTGGATGGGTGACAGCCTGGGAACACCAGAAGCTGTAGGCTTGGGAGAAGGACCTGGCAACCCCCTCCCAAAAATCAATCTGCCATTGAAAACCCTATGAACAGCAGAGAAGCACTGACAATAGTGTTTCCCCTGTTGTACAGAGGGTTGCTATGAGTCGGATACTGACTCGACGGCACCTAACAACAACAACAACAACAAATATATGTATTATATATATTTATATATAAATGATATATACTCATTTAATAAATCATATATATATATATAGTTGTTGTTGTTGTTGTTGTTGTTGTTCTGGGGCAGCTGAACCCAGGCCACTGCTCATCTCTGCAAGTTCTCTACTTATCTTAACACAGGGTCTAAGTTACACAAGCTGCCTCTGGCCTTGAATTTGTGATCCTCCTGCCTCCTGCCTCGCCTCCTGAGTTGCGGGGATTACAGGCATGTGTCATGGCAGCCATCTTAGAAAATGTAAATTAATCCCGCCCTGAACATATTAGTCCATTTTGTGATGCTATAATAAAATACCTGAGACTTAGGTGATTTTAAAAGAACAAATTAGTTTCTTACAATTCTAGAGGCTGAGAAGTCCAAGGTCGAGGGGCCAACATCTGACCAGGACCTTCTTACTGAATCATTCCATGGAAAAAACAAAGGGCAAATGAAAGTGTGTGCAAGAGAAGAGCTGACCTCAATTTATAACTCCACTCTCATGATAACAAGCGCACTACTGCTATATTATTAATCCATACATGAAGGCAGAGCCCTCATGACCTAATCCCTAGGATTCATCTCTCAAAACTGGTGCACAAACTAATTTACAAACTTTAGAAGACACATTCAAATTGTAACACTGAGATTACTTTTTGCTTTTTAATTTGAGAGTGCTGGGGATGGAACCCAGGGCTTCACCATGCTAGGCAAGTGCTCTACCACTGAACTATATTCCCAGTACAGGTCTAGGGGGTTGAAACCAAGGCTTCTCACATGCTAGGTAAGCACTCTACCACTGAGTTGCAACCCCAGCCCCTTCTTCACTTTTTAAATTTAAGACTAGGTCCTTCTACGGTACACAGGCTGCCTCTGGCCTCAACCTTGCAATCTTCCTTCCTCCACCTCCTGAGTTGCTGAGATTACAGGTATGTGCAACCATACTCTACAACATTTCTTTTTTACTTCATATAAATAAAGGTCAAAATGTTTGAAGGCACTATGAATCTCAAAGGGGTGGAGAGAGAAGAATTCTCATACTTTGATAGTCAGAAGGTATACTGATAAAATTTTCATGAAGGACAATCAAAATTCATGTATTTCCATTGCCTAAGCAATTCAAATTGCAGGAATCTATCCTATAGTTATATTAGAATATGTGAGAAATTACAGAGAGGTAAGGTGATTCACTGTGGCATTTTTCTTGTAGTAAAACTTCAAACAACCTAAATATCTGTTAATAGAAGATTGAGTAAATGATTAAATTATAGACATTCCACTTGATGGAAAATAATACAGCTAGAAAGAGGAAAAGCAGAGAGGGGGAGAAAGAAGGAAGACAGAGGAGGGAAGAAGGGAGAAAATAATCTTTCTCTTGTAATATACAATAATAGCCTATTATCAACTACGCAAATGTCATGGTTTAAATATAAAATGTCCCCCAAAGGTAATACACTGGGTCCCCAGCTGGTGAGGCTTTCCTGGGAGGTTATGGAACCATGGAGACAGGGTATAGCTTGCCAGAAACGAATGACTGGGGTGTGGGCCTTTGGAGGGTTTTACCCAGGACCTGCAGTTCTAAGCAGCTCTCTGTCACCTGCCTCATGATGTTGTGAGGTTGTCTGCCACGGGCCTTGCCTCCTGACACTGTCTTGCCTGCCCTGAGCTTCCAATAAACCTTTCCCTCTGTAGGTTTTTTAGAGTGGTTTTCTGCTACAGTGATAACAACTGACTAATACAACAAAGAATTGAAAGTGTCACTTAATAATTCTCAGTTATCTAGGATCATGAGTTAAAGACATATGTTCAATAGCAATTAGGCATTACTTCCAAGTAGATTATTCTGTAAAGTCCAGACCAAATAGAATTTACTCACAAGTATGTTGTTAGGTGCCTCTGAGTCGGGTCTGACTCATATCAACCCTCATAGGGTTTTCAACATCTGATTGTTTTGGGATTGCCTCGGGAGTGGATTGCCACATCCTACTCCTGGCCCACTCACGAATAGAATTATTTCTTAAATTTTGCCTAAGCTTTGGGCAAAGAGATTTAATTCAAGGAAACATACTTTCAAAATTAAATAAGCAATATCCTTTTTAATTCTACCCTCCTTCCTTTCATATCATATTCCTACAAGCTTATAAAAAATAGCTAAAACAAAGACAAAACACATTTTCCCATGCATGCCTGTCCATTGTACACTGCTCGTGCTCACCTCTCCCTTTACCCTCTCACGATACCCCTCCCCCATCTGATCCTCTTCTGCCCCACCAGTTGTCTTCCTTCTGCTTGCATGCCTTGTTGGTGTGTATGTATGTGTATATAGGGGGGCTGGGGCTTAGCTCAACTGGTAGAGCACTGCTCTGTACTCTCTGAGGACCCGGGTTCGATCCCCAGCACTGCAAAAACAGGAGAAGGACATGTGGCAATTCTGAAACAATCAGACATTGAAAACCCTATGGGTTGCTATGAGTCAGACCCAACTCAATGGTATCTAAGAACAACAATGTGTATATATTTATATTTATATGTTATGTATACATAAATCCAGATTTTGGTTTTGAGAGCAAAATGTGAATTTTCTCTTCTTTTCCCCCATTACTCTTTCTTACTGTCCCTCCTCCTCTCTTTAGTCCCTTTTCTTCCCCTACATAGTCTCCCATTCTGTAGACTATCTCTTCAACCTGTTAGTTTTCTCCTTTTTAATTCCACCCTCTGTCCTTTCCACATCATATCCCCACAGGTTTATAGAAAATAGCTAAAAGAAAGGCAACGATGTAATATATTTTTAATTGCAAATCTTGCTTCCAAATTAAAAATGAACAAATCAAAGAAAGGCAAATAACACAGCCTGGATGCTACAAATTCCCAAATGCTATTAACATTTTTTTTTTTAATTCTGCTTTCAGTTTAGGGAGTGCACCCACATGTACACACCCTGGAAATCCCCTCTGCTTCACAACCAACCAGGAAGCTTCTTAAAGCACCAACATAACAGCTAGCTTCCCCTCTTCCTTGGAAGGAAATAGAATATTTATATCCCTTCACTTGTTGTTGTTGTTAGGTGCCGTAGAGTCGGTATCCGACTCATAGCGACCCTCATAGGGTTTTCAATGGCTGACTGTTTCGGGATTGCCTTGGGAGTGGATTGCCAGGCCCTTCTCCCATTTTTGTGGTGCTGGGAATTGAACCCCGGGCCTCAGAGACTGCAGCGCAGCGCTCTACCAACCGAGCTAAATCCCAGCCCATCCCTTCACTAGGTGATTCCAAAACAAAACACAATGAGAATACCACACAGGTAAGACTCACTGAAAAGCTTCTAAAAAAGAAATCAGAAAGTAAATACCTCTTCTCCAAATAATGGTGAGAAATGGCTTGAAGAAAAATTAAGCATTGTGTATAGATAAAAATATATGTTGTTGTTGTTGTTAGGTGCCGTCGAGTCGGTATCTGACTCATAGCGAACCTCTGTACAACGGGGAAACACTATTGTCAGTACTTCTCTGCTGTGCATAGGGTTTTCAATGGCAGATTGATTTTTGGGAGGGGGTTGCCAGGTCCTTCTCCCAAGCCTACAGCTTCTGGTGTTCCCAGGGGGTCTCCCATCCAGGTACTAACCAGGCCTGACCCTGCTTAGCCTCCGAGATCTGACAGGATCGGATGCCACAGGGCTATGGATGCAGGCCAAAAATATATGACTATACATATATGTTATATATATAGATGAGTACTATACGTAGACCAGGAGAAGGACCTAGCTGCCCACTCCTAGTATAATCCCAAAACAATCTGTCATTGAAAACTCTATGAATAGTAGAGAAGCACTGATATAGTGCCAGGCAGGGCACACTATCAGGGAGTGTTTCACTCTGCTGTACATACATACAGTCGCTATGAATCAGACTGGACCCACGGCATCTAACAACAATACATAGATATAACTACTCATGACACTATACATACTTAGCCTTATTCCACTATACAGAGATAGATCCTATTCATAGAACAAAGAGCATTCAAAAAGAATTTCTAGAGAAAAGCAATTACACAGAGGGTCACACAGGTTTTTTGTTTTGTTTTGTTTTGTTTTAATCATACCGGGGAGTTGAACCCAAGGCCTCATGCATAATTTTTGTAAGCACTGAACCCCTTAGCCATTCCCCTAGCCCCATTTTTTACTTTGTATTTTGAGACAGGGTCTCACTAAGTTACGCAGACTGTCTCTGGCCTTGAAATTGTGATCCTCCTGCTTTGCCTCCTGAATTGCTGGGATTAAAGACACGTGCCCCCATGTCTGGCTCAGGGCTCTTTTTAAAGAATCTTTACAGATTTTGCATTCTTCATTCACCCTGAAAAACTGATAAAACTCAACATGTTTCCTTTAACAATAACTTTGGATATCTTATCATTGTTATCCTACTCAGACATATACACAAATTCTCAGTGGAACTATGAGGATGCTAAACCAGTCTCAACTAGTGACAAGCAGATCGAGGTTTGGATCTTCTCTGCTGGGCTGTCCATTAGCTCATATGATCTTGGTCAAACCACCAAGCTTTTGTGGGCCTCAGGTATAAAGTAGGGCTATTAATGCCTACTACGAAAGTCTAAAGGCTCAATAAAATGGAATAATTTTACTTCAAAGAGTCCATACAAAACCCCCTTCATGTGCTTTAGATAATAGGTAATAGCATAAGTTTATCGACTGCTTGCAACCATTTATATAACCCTAGATTTTAACATAAGATATCAGGAAAAGAACTTCCCCTGTTTCCTGTTCCTTACTGAGAAATGAGCTCCTGTCTTCATATGGTAGTAGAGTAAGCAGATGTCTGAATAATCTAACTTCCTCTATATGGGTAAGAAAAGCATATGTAGCTGGGTATGGTGGCACATAGATGTAATCACAGCACTTGGGAGACTGAGGCAGGAGGATGGTGAGTTTGAGGCCAACCTGGGCTAGATAGAGAGATGCTGTCTCAAAAAACAAAAAATGAAACCAAAAACAAACAAACAACCCCTCTCCCCCAGAAAACACACACAGAGAATGAAAGAGAGGGAGAGAGGAGAGAGAAGAGAGGAAAAGGGGGAGAAGGGGAGAGAGAAGTCAGGGAGGGAGGGAGTGGGTGGGGAAGGGGAGGGAAAGAGAGAAAAGAAACACTCATCTACATTTCAGATATTCCAAAGTGTTCTGATTCAGGGGTCAGGGAGACCATTCACTCTGTCCCCTTCAGAGGCCTCTAGATTGAGATCAGACCCGTTACCCTTAAAACACTCATGGTTCTTAAAGTGTTCCCTATTGGGGACTGCCTGTAGTGTATCTTTGAAGGTTACTTTGTACTTTATGCCTATGTACTTTGTACTTTATGTGCATGTCTTCTGATCTTGCCTCAGAACAATCCAGTGAGAAAATTGAGATGCCAAAGGGGAGACGATCAAGTTAAGGACTATATTAAAAAATGGAGAATCTCTATTACCAATTCCCTGTTTACTCATGATTTCATTGAACTAAATGAGCTGCTTGTTTAGAAAGCAGAAATAATTTATCTGTCAGGCCTGCAAAACCATCAAAGTTTTAAAGGGTCTCATAGAAATGAAACAGACTTTATTTACTATCATCTATACTCAATTTAAAGCTTATTTTAAAAGAAAAGAAAATAGTTTCAATTCTTTGTTTTTGAGACAGTGTCTCCCTATGAAGCTGACATTGTTTTTGAACTTGGGACCCTGCTGCCTCTGCTTCCTGAGTGCTGGGATTATAGGCATGCACCACCATGCCCATAACATTTTTGTCCTCTTCAAATAAATAAATAAATAGATAGACAGTGAAACACACAGGGAGAGAGAGAGAGAGAGAGAGAGAGACAGAGACAGAGAGAGACAGAGATTGAGAGAGAGAGAGAGAGAGACAGAGAGAGAGAGAGAGAGGAGAGAAAGAAAAAGAAAAAACCCCAAGCCTGAGCTAGGTACAAAAAAGGGAGAAGACAGAACGGAAGATTTTAAATTCCTGGTATATTTTATGCCTAAATTCAACAACATTTTCTCAGATCAATAACCTTTTCATTGCAAATATATTATTTTACCAACATAAACAGCAACTACACACATGGAGTTCATCAGATGGAACAAACCAGAATCAAACTGACTACATTTGTGGAAAGAGATGATGAATATCAAAAGTCAGAACAAGATCAGGTGCTGATTGTAGATCAGACCATCAACTGCTCATATACAGGTTCAAACTGAAAATGAAGAAAAGTAGAACAAGTGTACGAGAGCCAAGGTCTGACCTTGAGTATATCTCACCTGGGCTCAGAGATCACCTCAAGAACAGATTTGATGTGTTAGACATTAATGAGCAAAAACCAGATGAGTTGTGGCATGACATCAAAGACATCACTCATGAAGAGAGCAAACGGTTATTAAAAAGATAAGAAAAAAAGCAAAGACCAAATTACATGTCAAAAGAGACTCTGAAACTTGCCCTTGAACATAGAGCAGGTAAAGTAAAAGGAAGAAATGATGAAGTTAAAGAACTAAACAGAAGACTTCAAAAGGCAGCTCAAAATGACAAAATCAATATTATAATGACATGTGCAAAGAGCTGGAGACAGAAAACCAAAAAGGGAGAACATATTCTGGTTTTTTCCAGCTTAAAGCATTAAAGAAAAAATTCAAGCCACGAGCAGCAATAATGAAGGATTCTACAGGGAAAATATTAAACAACACAGGCAAGATCAAAGAAGATGGAAGGAACACAGAGTCATACCAAAAGGAACTGGCAGATGACCAATCATTTCAAGAGGTTGCATATAATGAGGAACCAATGGCACTGAAGGACAAAGTAGAGGCTGCTCTGAAGGAACTGGCTAAACACAAGGTTCCGGTAATTGATGGAATACCAATTTAGATGTTTCACTGAACAGATACAGCACTGGAGGTGCTCATTTGTTTATGCTAAGAGATTTGGAAAACAGCTACCTGCCAACTGACTGGAAAATATCCATATTTTCATCTACTCCCAAGAAAGGGGATCCAACTGAATGTGGAAATTATGAATATCATTAATATCTCACACAAGTAAAATTTTGATAAAAGTCATTAAAAAGTGACTGCAGCAGTCTATAGACAGGGAATTGCTGGATAATCAAGCCAGATTCAGGAGGGCGTGCAACCAGGGACATCATTGATAATGTCAAACAGACATTAGCAATAGACAGAGAATATCAGAAAAAAGTTTATCTATGTTTTATTAGCTATGCAAAGGCATTTAACTATGTGGATCACAATGAATTATGGATAACATTGCAAAGAAAGGGAATACCAAAGCAGTAAATTGTACTCATGAGGAATCTGTACATGGACCAGGAAGCAGCCATTGGAACAGATCAAGGAAACACAACCTGGTTTAAAGTCAAGAAAGATGTGGGTCAGGGTTGTATCCTTTCACTGTACTACTTCAATCTCTATGCTGAGCAAATAATCCGAGAAGCTGTACTTTATGAAGAAGAACGTGGCATCATGATTGGAGGAAGACTAATTAACAACCTACTTTATGCAGATGACACAACTCTGCTTCCTGAAAGTGAAAAGGATTTGAAACATTTACTGATGAAGACAATGAACGCAGCCTTCAGTAGGGACTATTCCTCAAAATAAACAAAACAAAAATCCTTACAACTGGGTCAGTAAGCAACTTCATGATAAACAGAGAAAAGATTAAGGTTGTCCAAGATTTTGCTTTACTTGGTTCTACAATCAACACCCATGCAAGCAGCAGTCAAGAAATCAAAAGGTGCATTGCATTGGGAAAAGCTGATGCAAAAGATCTCTTTAAACTGTTGAAAAGTAAAGATGTCACATTGAAGACGAAGGTGCACCTGACTCACGGCAAGGTATTTTCAGTTGCATCATATGGTTGTGAAAGCTGGATGCTGAATAAGGGAAACAGGAGAAGAACTGATGCTTTTGAATTATAGTGCTAGAGACGAATATTGGATATACCATGGAATGCCGAAAGAACCAACCAATCCATCCTAGAAGTAGTACAACCAAAGTGTTCCTTGGAAGCAAGAATAGCTAGACTGTCTTATGTATTTCAGACGTGTTTTTAAGAAGGACCAATCCCTGGAGAAGGTCATCATGTTTGGGAGAGTGGCTGGTCAACAAAAAAAGGAGGACCTCTAGATATACTGACACAGGGGCTGCAACAATGGACTTAAACGTATAAAAGATCATGTGCATGTCACAGTATCAGGGAGTGTTTCATTCTGTAGTACATAGGATCACCATGAGCCAGACCCTGATTCAACAGCACCTAACAACAACAAATCTGATTAATGTAAAATAAGTATATAGTAATCTTTGTATACCTCAGTAGCAAAAGACTAGACTATGAAGACTGACCATATGGAGGGCAGAAAGGAAATGGGAACTGACTTTACTCTTTCAGAAAACTCAGGTGCATGACTATAATCCCAGCACCCAAGAGGCTTAAGCAGGAGTATCCTGAGTTCAAGGCCACCACTGGCTACATAACAAGATCCTGTCCACCCCCCAAAAAAGGTGGGATGGTCAACTAGTGAATGGAAGAGACAAGAATACTCAGGTAGAAGTCTTAGGGATATCCTGGGAACACTCAGTAGCTCAAATGACACTGTCTTGTACATCTCATCAGGGGTTTCCCTCTCATGGGTAACTTACGCAAATATCTGAGTAACCCAAGAACAATGCAGAACTGGAAGATGAGTCATTCCACCAGTAATCAATGAGATTAAGGGAAATTCTACTCTCTTGTGAACTTTGACACAGTTTAAAGCTATTTCTTTAGTCCTATTAGCAATTACTACTAATTCACATTTGCACACCTTTTCTTCTGCTGCCATAATTAAACAATAGCATGCTAAGTGTTAAATATTTTCCTATCTGCAAAAATATACATCAGTGTAATGACGAGATAGAATTACTAGTATAAACAGCATGTGTTACTGAGTCCAAAAATCTAGGTTTGAATTCTGGCTTCATCCTTTAAACTGTGCAGTTTTGGAAAGTTAGTGACTTCTCTGAGTCTCAGTTTCCTTCCCTATAAACTAGAAAAATATTCCTTCCTTCATAAAGGTACTATAATGATTAAATGATATAACTAAACAAATGATAATTATAATAAGCATAAACATTTGATGATGTATTTATTGCATAATTAGCAATATTTATTGTATACCTACTGGATGACAAGCATTGTGGAAAATACAAAAAGGGTACCCTGTCCCTCAAAGAGTTTCTAGTGTGGTTGAATGGATAATAATACTGGAGTGAAAAACTAAACACCATAACAAGAACACATAGCATATGATTAATAGCACATATGTGCCAGGCTACGAGTTCAAAGGAAGAAAAAATAAACGCAGACTACAGAAATCAAGAAAGGTTTTGTGACAGAAAAGGCACTTGAGATATCCTCAAGGATTTGGAGACAGGAGTACATTTTGGATGAGGGGGAAAAAAGAAGAGGAAGAAAACAGTAATCAGTCCAGAGCCGGTAAGCAGCTAATGTTAGCTGAAGCAAGTATTTATAGAAAAGAGTAACAAGCTGGGCGCGCATGGTGGCTCACGCTTGTAATCCCAGAGACTCAGGAGGGAGAGGCAGGAGAATCACAAGTTAGAGATCAGAGGCAGTCTTCATAATTTAATGAAACCCTGTCTCAAAAAGTAAAAAAAAAAAAGGTTGGACAGGCAGCTTATTGGTACTGACACTTGCAAAACATGCAATCATGAGGCCCTGGGTTCAACCCCCAGTACCATAAAAAAAGAAAAAGAAAAAAGAAAAAAGAAAAAAAGGAGTAACAAGAAATGAGGTCTGAAGCCTGAAAAGTAGGTTGTGGCCAACTTACGTTGTTGTTGTTGTTAGGTGCTGTCAAGTCGGTATCCAACTCATAGCGACCCTCATAGGGTTTTCAATGGCTGACTGTTTCGGGATTGCCTTGGGAGTGGATTGCCAGGCCCTTCTCCCATTTTTGTGGTGCTGGGAATTGAACTCGGGACCTCAGAGACTGCAGCGCAGCCCTCTACCAACTGAGCTAAATCCCAGCCCCTGTGGCCAACTTACGGAGGAGTTAATTTTAGAGTGGAAATGAAAAACTGCATACGTTTTTTGGACAGAGGAGTAATATGATTAAATCAGTGTTTTCAAAAGATTGACCAGGCAATAGGGTGGAAAAAAGGATGGAAGAAGACAGGTATACACCCAGGAAAACCAATTAAGAAGTAACCTGGAAACTGAGGCTCAGATGTTAAAGGCCTAGACAAGATGGAATTGGTGAGATGGAACAACAAAGGCAGACATGAGAAATGCTGCACAACAAAATTCATTACTGATTAGATATTGAGGTTAAGGATTACAGAGGAGACAAGATTAGCTTTATGCTTTTCAGTCTAGGTGGCAGATAAAGAGGAAAATCACAAAAGGAAACTAATTGGTGGTACTGAGGGCTACAAGGGAAGAAACATTTCCTTTCTGACACATTGAATTTGAATTCAAAATGGTATATTCACTTAGAAATGTCTCAAAAACAATTGGCTACATTTATCTGGCACTTAAAATAGTAATCAGAATTAAGGGAAACAATTTGGGAGTCACTTGGAAAAGTGTACAGTTAAGGCTGAGGAAGAAATCCCATCAATGTCAGTGATAAAGGCTCTTGTATTCTCTCACAAGAAAAATTCAGGCCCTCATTGCAGAAAAATAGGTTTCTTGGTATGATTGGTATTGACAGTTTTTTCTTCTCCAGGCAAGAAAAAGACACAATGTCTAGCTTTAAAAAGCAAGAGGACCGCTGGGCATGATGATACTGTACATCTGTGATCCGAGTACTTGAGAGGCTAAAGATTGAGAGTTCAAGGCCAGTTATGTAGGAATATCCAATCTCAAAACACACACACACACACACACACACACACACACCAGGAAGACTGAGCTGGGCATAGTGGTACACTCCTGTAATCCCAGTATTTGGGATACTGAAGCAGGAGGATTAAGATTTCCATGCAAGCCTAGGCTGTCTCAAAAACAAACAAATAAAAACCCCACAAAAGGATTCATAAAATCCTCTTAAAGAGCCAAGCACCATGGCGCACATCTATAATCCCTATGACTCAGGAGGCTGAGGCAGGAGGATCACAAGTTCCAGGCCAGAGGCAGCCTATGTAATTTAGCGAGACCTCAACTCAAAATAGGGGCTGGGATTTAGCTCAGTCAGTAAACCACCACTCTGCAGTCTCTGAGGTCCCGGGTTCAATTCCCAGCCCCGCAAAAGTGGGAGAAGGATGTGGCAATCCACTCCCAAGGTAATCCCAAAACAGTCAGCCATTGAAAACACTATGAGGGTTGACTATGAGCTGGATACAACTTGACGGCACCTAACAACAACAACTCAAAATAAAAATAAAAAAGGTGCTGGGTGTGTAACTGAGTGGTAGCACCTATATAACATGGGGGAGGCCCTGGGTTCAACCCCTTTGTACCACAAAGAAAAGAAAAAGAGTGCTTAGTTTTTTGTTTTGTGGTATTGGGGGGCTGAACCCAGAGCATCCTACATATTAGGCAAGCGGTCTATCACTCAGTTGCATGCCCAGCACATTTTTTAGATTTTATTTTGTGATGGGGTCATGCTAAGTTGTGTAGACTGCCTCTGATGTGTGCCACCAGGCCTGGCCGAGCAGAAAGAGAGAGAGGAAAAAACCAAAATAAAACAAAACAAAAAATCCCTAAAGGAGACACACAGACTATTGTGCAAATTTTTTTGAACAAGGATGTGAGCTTAAGTATAAAAGGTCTGTGATGCAGTGTGAATTAAGGTAGGGAGATCCTACCTTGAGTGGGCATTGTCACTGGCAGCTGCCCCATTAGGGAATTCAGGGATCTAGAGAAAGTACTAAAATACATTGCACCTGTTTATTCTCTATTTGGCCACTTTCTTCTGAATTTCAGTATCTTTAGTTAAACTGGAACCTTAATCTACTCATAAATTTACCCTGGTATATATGTGGTGCCTACTTATTAATCCATAATGCACTTGAAACATGGAACACATATTTATACAAAATTTCACAAAATCTCTAGGGGTTCAGACTCCTGTGCAACAGAACCCGAAACAACCAGGGCTGAATCACAAAACAAGGAAAGAGTTCTAGTTCTCCCATTTCCCCATAAAATCAATTAACATTCCTTTATTAATAGCAATATTTCTACTTTAAAACTTTTATCCCCATACAACAGCAGTAAACTTATTGTTGTTGTTGTTAGGTGCCGTCGAGTCAGTGTCCGACTCATAGCGATCCTCATAGGGTTTTCAATGGCTGACTGCTTCGGGATTGCCTTGGGAGTGGATTGTCAGGCCCTTCTCCCATTTTTGTGGTGCTGGGAATTGAACTCGGGGCCTCAGAGACTGCAGCGCAGCGCTCTACCCACTGAGCTAAATCCCAGCCCCAGTAAACTTATATTTGGGCTTAAATACTAGTTTAGCTTCACTGATGACATAGCTGTCAAGGACAATGAATGTTGTGCCTTGGGTCTCATCATTTAGCTCTGCTTTTTCTTTTTTTATTTACTTCTTTTTATTTGTTTATTTCTTTTTTCTTTTTTCTTTTTTGAGAGACTCTCACTCTGTAGCCAAAGATGGCCTGGGACTTGCTATGTAGCCCCTGCTAGCCTCAAACTCACAGAAATCTTGCTGTATCCTCTCAAGGGCTGAGATTATATGTGTGAGCCACCACACCCAGCTCCAGCTCTGCTAATTCTGGAAGTGATCTGTCAGGTTATTTTGGTATTGATAATAATCAATTCTTGCTTTCTAATAGCGATATGGGGCTGGGATTTAGCTCAGTTGATAGAGCGCTGCGTTGCAGTCTCTGAGGTCCCAAGTTCGATTTCCAGTACCGCAAAAATGGGAGAAGGATGTGGCAACCCACTCCCAAGGCAATCCCAAAACAGTCTGCCATTGAAAACCCTATGAGGGTCACTATGAGTCTGACGGGACTCAAAAGCATCTAACAACAACAATAGCCATACGAGGTTTCTCTCATTGCAGGTATAGGAACCACAAACACAACAGTGAGTGATTTGGGAATAAATCACATCAAAAATCTCTAACTGCAAAAAGTCTGATCTATGTACGAGCCCCTAAACAGATTTTGATTTGTTGTTGCTGCTGTTGCTGAGACAGGTTCTTACTATGTAGTCCAGACTGGCCTTGAACTCTCAGTCTTCCTGCTTTACCCTCCTGAGTGCTTGGATTACAGATGTGTGCTACCATGCCCAGTATTCTAAATATACTTTGAAAAAAAATAAGTAATAGTCGTTAGGCCATAGGATACTGACAGTGACTGCAGAAAGGTATTAATTTATGATAAGACCTTTCACCTAGAGCCTAATAGCTCTTGGGCATGTACTATAACTCAGTTCTTTTCACTTCCCACTGACATTGCACCTGGGCACAGTACTAGACAGAGCCTTATACTCCTGAAAAAATCATGCTTTTCTCATATTACAGAATTATATAGGCAAAATAATCAGTTCAAGCAGTTCAAACAGAAAGATAAGCATTTATACAGTAAGAACCTGAAAAGAAGCTACAGAATTTTTCTTAATACAATAGGATATAATTTTGTCATTCTTGGTTTTTTGAGTCTGCTTGAATCACACTGTTAATTAAAACAGTGAGTGGTCCAGCAAGACACTTGTTTTTGAGACAATTTGAGTCATTTGCTAATTCAAATAATCTGAACAAATCTACTGCTGGCATAAATGCAGTAAACTCATTACATAAAGACAAAACAAAACTAGTGTTTAAATCAGCCATGTGGATGGCCCAATCCATCTACATTCCACTCTTCCAATTTTAAGTCTCCAAAAGAAAAGGCAGCACTTCTGAGTGCAGGAAATCATGTTTTACTTCCCTGCAGCTGTTTTACAGCTGAAGAAAATGCAAAACCAAAGAGGAAATGTGCCTGGATATCTTACTAACAAGGAATGGAAATCCCCTCACTTCACTCTCCCAATTAGCACGACTGAGGACATAAGATCTCAGGTTCAAAGTTCCCTTAATGGAAGGCCTCATCACACCAGAATTAATCTGCAGTTGCCACCTGTGCTAAGTGTAGGGCTAGACACACATTGCAGCATTCCAAACTGCTGCTTTAGCTACAGTTTTCACTACACAATGGATTAACATGTGCAGGATATATTTTTTTTAACTCCAGAGCAAATGTTAATAACTCTTTTACAAAGTAAAAGCAATGCAATACAGTAAGAAACCTCCCTGGAGATGACTCCGAATCTAAATTAGCTTTTCTACACTATTAAGAAATTTCACCTCTCTTGTGCATTTCAAAATGGAAAAAGGAACATAATTACCATGTGCAAACGA
The DNA here is from genome assembly GCA_007922755.1 of Pedetes capensis. Taxonomy (NCBI): domain Eukaryota; kingdom Metazoa; phylum Chordata; class Mammalia; order Rodentia; family Pedetidae; genus Pedetes; species Pedetes capensis. The sequence goes on from VMDO01005126.1 coordinate 96,841, forward strand.
CAAGACAGTTTTCAGCATTTTAAAAATATTACTTGCTTAAAGAAGAGGACTTCATTTTAGGCGCTCTACCACTGAACCACACCTCAGTCCCCAGGACTGTTACTCCATAGTGTTAGTATGTTTCTGAACTGTTTTCATTTTTTATAATGAATATAAACATGCTATTTTTAATTAAAGAAGTATACTACAGAAAGATGTTGCCTCTACACAAAATTCACTAAGGATGCACTGTTTTATGATCTCTGTCTTCATAACTTTTATCCTGAAAGCATATCTGTATTTGTTTAATATGTCAGGTGGTTGTTGTTTTTTACAGTACTGGAGGGGTTGAACCCAGGTCCTCATGCATGCTAGGCAAGGACTCTATCACTGAGTTACATCCCCAGCCCTTTTTTATTTTCTAAATTTTGAGACAGGGTCTCACTAAATTTCACAGGCTATCTCTAGGCACAAACTCTCAATCCTCCTACATTAGCCTTCCGAGTCACTGGAATTATAGGCATGTGCCTTGGTGCCTGGCCATCTGTCAGTTTTTTAAAAAATACCTTAATTTGCATACAGTATAATGAGAATGAGTTTCATCATGAGATTTTCATACAATTCCTTCATATACTTTGCACTTGTTCTCTTCCTCTTTACCTTCCTATGTTGCTCACTCTTTAACAAATCCCCTCCCCACTCCAGAGAAGTCCCTCTTGTATTTTCCAATCTTGTTGTTGTTGTTGTTAGGTGCCGTTGAGTCGGTATCGACTCACAGCGACCCTTATAGGGTTTTCAATGGCTGACTGTTTCGAGATTGCCTTGGGAGTGGATTGCCAGGCCCTTCTCCCATTTTTGCGGTGCTGGGAATCGAACTCGGGACCTCAGAGACTGCAGCTCAGCACTCTACCAACTGAGCTAACTCCCAGCCCTTTCCAATCATAGACACATACAATTTATGTGGGGGAGAGGGGTTTAAAAAGATTTTTACAGTGGAAATTTCAAATGTATACAAAACAGAATAATATAATAAATCCCCATGAAATCATAAACTAACTTTACCAACTCACACCAATCTTGTGTATCACATGTAACCCTACCTATTCCACTCCCATATTTCCCACTTTTTGTGTGTGTGTGTGGTACTGGGGGATTGAATCCAGGACCTTGTGCATACTTTGAAAGTGGTCTACCACTGAGCTGCACCTTCAGCAACTTTTTTTGAATTTTTAATCTTTTTTTGGGGCGGGGGTAGGTACTTGGGGTTGAACCCAGGGCCTCATGCCTGCATGCTCTGCAAGTGCTGGACCACTGAGCTGCACCCCCAGCCCATTTTTTTACTTTTTGAGACAGGGTCTCGCTAAATTACACAGACTGCTTCTGGTCTCGAACTTGCGATCCTCCTGCCTCCGCCTCCCAAGCCGCTGGGATTACAGTCATGCGCCACCGCGCCCGGCTCCCAAATTTTTCATCTGCAGACAGGGTCTCACTAAGTTATGCAGGGTGCCTCTGGCCTTGATCATTCTCCTGTCTCTGCTTCCTGAGTTGTTGGGATTACAGGCATGTACCACCAGGTCACCCTAAGAAACCCAGTATTTCATATAAACCTCCGAAGGCTTTTATTCCTCTGCTTCCAGCATTCTAATTCACATGGAACTTTCCACTCCAGCATCTCCCTCAGATATGCCCCCTAAAATATTCTCCATATTTAAAAATCACCAACTCAGCTCTAAAATAGCAGGAACCAAACACCCCTTACACAACCAAACTCAGGCATTAAAAGGAAGATGCACTGCTTTAAGCTAAATCTCATAAAAGAGACTGGATCCCAGTTAGTACAATGAAGAAGAATAGAGAAATAAGTATTCTCTTAAAATAATGTGTAACTGTACAATGGGAAGGCCCTACTAGGAGTGAATCTGCTTCTCCTTTTAGGTTTTTACCCTTCCTATACTTATAAATTCACTGATTGTTTTTTCTAAAGCTTCACCTTTTTAGCCAGAATACTTTCATCAACATAGCTAGATGATCCATAGATCACATGTCTGTTTTTTAGTCTTCAATTGTGGATTTGAGGAAGGGGGAAAGGGAAGCAGCATTAGAGATTAATTCTTAATTACCCACTGGGCAAAATGCTCATAAATTGAGAACTGATTCATTATTGAGCTTTTATAAATAGATACTTCAAAAATATATGGTTTAAGATCATACTTCCTAGGAAAATTTCCTTCTCGGATTTTTTTTTTAACCACTAAGGCCCAAAGTTCATCATTTGCCACATATTTTTTTAAATCTGGAGGGAAAAAAAAACCCTACAGTTTATTTTAAAGATAACAAGATCTTCTTTAAACTCAGAAAAGAGACAGGAAAAGATACTGGTGACTGTGATGAAGCACTCAGTTTGTATCTTTCACAATTTGCAGCTGCCATTAACAAACCATTGCTAGGATCTCTGCTCTCTAAATTAAGAAATTTAAAAAACCCAAAAACCTATATTTGATCAGTTTTTATACTGACATTTCATTTGAGCCACATGTTCTGTCTTAAATCTCTACTTAGAGAAATACTAGAAGGCCTCCTCATTGTTAATTAACTGAAGTGATATCTATCAAGACAAATGGTTTGATTTAAATTTAACCCTAAGAACTCAATTAAATGTACCATGCATAATTTGCCGTTTTCCTTTTTTTTTCCCCAGAAAAGAGAATCCCAACTTATTAAAGCTATATTTAAAAATTTTTAAATCATAAGACTATGGGAGACTATATGATTATAGTTTTATTAAAAGTTCAAAATGAATGGACCATGGTGAGTTGTGACAGCTTTCTTTATAGCTGTCTATTTTGACTGAATTTTTATAATTAATAAATATATACTATCTTTATTATCAGAAAAAACCCATATCCATTGTGGAAAATAAAAGATGATGAAATGAGAACTCTCAGTAAAAATAAGAATAGAAGAAATAAAATAGAAGATACACTGAGTAGTGAAACAGTTTAGTTGGTTTTGTTTTAATTTCTGTTAATATCTTCATGTAATAAAATTGAGAGATAAATTTTAGTTAAAATTTTAGAATAGAAAGAAAAAGCAAACCATCTCTAAAACATAGCATTTTCTAAAACTGTGGTTTAAGAACCTCAAACATTATCAAGACTCTTTTTAGGGGATCCATGAGGTTAAAAGTATTTGCATAATATTAGGATGTTATATGCTATTTTCACTATTATTTGCTCACAAGTTTACGGTGGAGTTCTGGTACAGTATCAAAGAAGAATAACCATAATTATCTGAAAATGCCAATAAAATTAATGATCACTTCTTCTACTATGTATTTCTATAAACCTTCATTTTTTCTATATGTTTCAATTAAAACAATATACCATAACAGATTGAACAGAAGTAGATTTACAAATCCAGCTGTCAACCTTTTTCACCAAGATGAAAGCAAAGTAGGAAACCTCTGCTCCTCCCATAGCCAAATTCAATGCTAAGGTTCTGAAGGCCCAAGAAGTACTGTTAATCCCAGCATTCAGGAGCCTGAGGCAGGAGGATGGACATTTGGGCTATATAGTAAGACCTCGTTTCTTTTCTCTTTCTTTTTTTCTTTTTTTGTGCAGTACTTGGGTGCTAAACCCAGGGCCTTGCCCATACTTTGCAAGCACTGTACCACCAAGCTGCACCCCTAGCCCATTTCTTTTTTTTTTTTTTTATCTTGAGACAAGGTCTTGCTAAATTATGCAGACTGCCTCTGGCCTTGAACTTGCAGTCCTCCTGACTCTGCCTTCCCAGTAGCTAGGATTACAGGCATAAGCCACTGCACCTGGCCTTAAGACCCTGTTTCAACCAAACAAAAAAAGCAGCAGTGCTGAAAGTCATCCAACAGCCACATATACAAAAGAAGATCTGCATGTCACACACATTCCGGAAGCCCCAGACACTTCAGTTTCCAAGGCAGCACCAGTATCCTCAAAGAACTCACCCAGGAGAATCAAGCTTGACCACTATATGCCTATGTCAAGCTCCCCCTGACATCTGAGTTGGCCGTGAAAAGGAATACAACCCCACATTTCTATTCATGTGGATGTCAAGACCAACAATTCAAGAACAAACAAGCTTTGAACAAACTTTATGACATTGAAATGGCCAAGATGAATATCCTGTTGGAAAGAAGGTCTATATTCATCTGGCTCCTGATCTTTGCTGGATGTTGCTAACAAAACTGGTATCACGTAAATTTACTCCAGCTGGCTACTTCTAAATATAAATCCTTTTCACTATCCCCCCCCCCAAAAAAAAGAAAAAAAAAAGCTCTCTTTGATTAACCCATATATTTATAATACAATGACAATCTTTTTTTTTTTTTCCCCCGGTACTGAGGGTTGAACCCAGGGCCTCGCACCTGCATGCTCTGCAAGTGCTGGACCACTGAGCTGCACCCCCAGCCCATTTTTTTACCTTTTTTTTTTTTTTTTTTGCGGTACTGGGGGTTGAACCCAGGGTCTCGCGCCTGCATGCTCTGCAAGTGCTGGACCACTGAGCTGCACCCCCAGCCCATTTTCTTACTTTTTGAGACAGGGTCTCGCTAAGTTATGCAGACTGTCTCTGGTCTCGAACTTGCGATCCTCCTGCCTCCACCTCCCAAGCCGCTGGGACTACAGGCGTGCACCACCACACCCGGCTCTATTTTTTTACCTTTTTGAGACAGGGTCTTGATAAGCTATGCACACTTCCTCTGGTCTCGAACTTGCGATCCTCCTGCCTCCGCCTCCCAAGCCGCTGGGATTACAGGTGTGCGCCACCGCGCCCGGCTTACAATGACAATCTTATATCACTTTTTTGTTTTGAACAGAATTAATTTCCATTAAAAGTTATTTATGTATTTAAAATAACATGTGTTTTAAATAGTATTTAAAATAACATAAAGCTATTACATGTTATTTTAAATACTACACACTTTTAAAAGCTCTAAGTGTATTTCTTTGTTTTACTTGTTTAGTTGCTTTTACTTGTGGTGCTGGATATTGAACCCAGGACCCTGCACATGCTAGTCAAGTGCTCTACCACTAAGCTACACCCACACTGCTCAGAGTACATTCTAAACCAGAAACTGTCAATAGATATGACCCCACATAAAACAAAAACACTCTGGGGTCCTAGTTATTTTATTAATGTAAAAACATCTGAGACCAACTATTTTAAGAACTGCTGTTTCAAAGTAAAAATTTTAAATCCATACGAAAACAAGCTGGGCACCATGGTACATGCCTATAATCTCAGCAACTGGGGAGGGCTGAGGCAGGAGAGGATCACAAGTTCTAGGCTAGAGACAGCCTAGGCAAATTAGTGAGAGTCTGCTTCAAAATAGAAAATAAAAAAGAGTTTGGGCATGCAGTTTAGTGGTAGTGTGCTTGCCCAGCAAGTACAAAGCCTTGGATTTAAATCCCAGTACTGACACACACAAACACACATACACACACAGACTCTAAATAACTTTACAAAAGAATATTTTTTAAGATAAGAGAAACAAAGGAAGCTACTTAAAGGTGAATTTATAATTTATGGGATAAATAATTAATGTATAAAATTTGCTTCAAAATAATCTGTGAGGCAAAGGAGAAATGGGTAGAGGTCTATGTGAAACAAGAGTGGCCATGAGTTAATAATCATTAAACATGGGGCCCATTATAGTAGAGGCTCTCTACTCTTGCAAATATTTGAAATTATCCCTAATAAAAAGATTAAAGATTTGAATTCGAGCAAGGTGCAAGTGGTACATGCCTGTAATCCCAGTGATGCAGAAGGCAGATGTAGGAGGTTTATGAGCCCAAGGCCAGAGGCAGCCTGTGTAACTTAGCAAGACCCTGACTCAAAATACAAACTAAAAAAATGGGCTGGGCGTATGGCTCAGTGGTAGAGCACTTGCAAGAAGCATGTATGAGGCCCTGGGTTCAACTCAGTACTGCCAAAAAAATAAAAAAAATAAAAGAATTGAACTGTTGTTAACTAAACAATTGTGTATGGAAAAAAATCTAAATGTAATTTAATATTATCATTAAGAACAAAGGACAATGAGAGGAAAAATCTAATATTTAATATTACCTACACAGCTTCAAATCTACTTTTTGATCTTCATTGATGCCCACTCAATTAGTTTCTGAAGTTAAATTAGTGGACGCATATTATGTGAAGTTCTGCTTTGTTCACTTAAAATTCACAAATATAGCTCTCCTCTCTACTTACTATTGTTGCTATTTGCCATCGAGTCAAGTTCAACTCACAGCGAGACCCTCATAGGGTTTTCAATGGCTGATTGTTTCAGGATTGCTTCAGAAATGGATTGCATTGTCTTTCTCCCATTTTTGCAGTGCTAGGGATCAAACCGAGGTCCTCAGAGAGTACACAGCAGCAGTCTACTAACTGAGCTAAACCCAAGTCCTTACCTACTATTACTTAAACAAAAATAACATAGATACCTTTTCAGTTTAAAAGACATTCACTAAATCCTTTAACCTGATTGACCTAGCCATAGCCTAGAGTAATTCAAGGTATATATGTTACATTATTGCCCTCTGCTGGCCATGTTGTTTAAGTACAGTAAACAAATTAAAATAGAAAAGCTAAAAATTTACTTCTGTAACTGAGGTTCTCACTCAAAATTATCGCACAGGAAAGAAGCTGTCACACATTGTTTCTTCAAAATCTCACATTAGAAACCATTGTTCTTGTCTTGGGCTTCACTTTAAAATAATCTGAGAGGTTTTGAAAATCCTCATGCCTGGACCCTCCAAGCCACAGGAACTAGAATTTTCAAGTTATGAGTATAAAAGGCAACCACAGATTGAAGGAAAATATTTGAAAAATGTTTGACATAGGATGATTGTCAGGAGCTGAAAAGTTTCTGAGGCTGAGACAAGGGAAAGAAATGTTCTTCCCTAGAGCCTTTAACAGGAGCTTGGTACTGGCAACACCTTGATTTCAGACTTCTAGCCTCCAGAACTGTGAAAGAATAAACCTCTGTCATTTTAAACCATCTAATTTGTGGCAATTTGTTATGGGAATCGTAAGAAACTAGTACAAAATCACAAAGTACAGCAACTTGTACAATAATATTCTTATCAGCTTTATTTGTAATAGAGTCTGGAATTAGAAAATATTCATCAACAAATCAATCAATTTACAAATCGTGGTATATCCACACAACGGAATACTACTCAGGAATAAAAAGAAAAGAATGACTAACATAAAATATGCAAGAAATCCCAAAATAATCACTCCAATTAAAAGAAGCCAGACCTCCCACACTCCCTAGAAAAAGAGTATATATGATTCCATAGTGGTTGCCTGGGAATGACAGGGAGGGGATAGTCATTACAAAATAGGTACAAGGAAACTTTGGGGGCTGATAAATATATTCATTATCTTAACTGTGGTGACAGTTCCACAGTATATACAAAAATATATCAAAATGTATCAAGTTGAACACTTTACGTGCCACTTATTACATGTCAAATATACTTCAATAAAGCTGTACTTAAAAAAATCAAAATTTCCAGGGAGTGGGGTCCAGGTATCAAAAATTTTTAAAACATTCCCCAAACTATTTTAACCAGCAGCCAGGGTTGAGAAGCACTTCATTAGTAGGGGTCATTTCACTTACCTTATTTTGAAAAAAAAAAAAAAAAAAAAAGTACTATTCAAGTCCCACCCCCCAGTATCTCAGAATTTAACGATATTGGAGATAAGGCTTTAATGAAACAAGGAAAAATGAAGTATAAGGACAGGCCTTAATCCAATATGACTGGTATCATCATAAGAAGAAATGTGGATATACAAAGAAGAAATTAGAGAAGACATCAAAAGAAGGCTATGTGAAGACACAGCAAGAAGGTAGCCACCTGTAAGCCAACGAGAGGGGCTTTAGAAAAACCAAACATGCCAACACTTTCATCTTGGACTTCTAGCATCCAGAATTGTGAGAAAATAAATTTCTTCTGTTTAAGTCACAGTCTGTGGTATTTTGTTCTGATAGCCCTAGCAAAGTAATACAAATGATCAGCAAAACAACTGACAACAAAACATGATGGCATTATGGCACAGTGGTCAAGCTTAATTCTCTTAGGGATGCTTTTTGAAGATAATTGTGCCCCCTTGAGAGCTGAAATGTTTTGGGGCTGCTGGAATGTGGGGGACATGAAGATTATTTGTGCATATGTGTGGCTGTGAAAGCTTGTCAATACTGCTTCTTGGCCATCAAAACCTTAGTCCTGGGACAAATCCCCTATGGATACTGAGGAACAACTGTGCATCAGCCACACCCAGCCTTAATTTCTTCTCTACAGTTTGGGGGTGACTCAGTAGTAGAATGCTTTCCTACCACGTGTGAGGTCCTGGGTTCTACCCTAAGAACCAAAACCAAAACTAAACAAAAACAAAACAAAACCACCAGTACTTTGACTCTTCTCACACGGTGCTCTCTGGCCTTTCTTTTCCTTGTCTGGAACCCATGTTAATCACGTTAACTACTTTGTCAGAGTACCTTTTCTTGCTCCCTAAAATGTTGCCACATCTAATCAACAAAACTCAATGTTCCTTTTTTGTTTGTTTGTTTGAAACAGGGTCTCACTAAGTAGCCCAGGCTGGCCTCAAACTCACCATGCTCCCTCCTCAGCCTCCTAAATATTGGGAATACAAATGTTTGCCATCATGCTAGGTTTCAATGTTACATTTTACGTTCACTACTACTTCTACAAGGGGCTGGGATTTAGCTCAGTGGGTAGAGCACTGCGCTGCAGTCTCTGAGGTCCCGAGTTCAATTCCCAGCACCACAAAAATGGGAGAAGGGCCTGGCAATCCACTCCCAAGGCAATCCCAAAAACAGTCAGCCATTGAAAACCCTATGAGGGTCGCTTTGAGTCGGATACTGACTTGACCCCACCTAACAACAACAACAACAACAACAACTTCTACATACAATCACAGAATGACATTTACAAATTCAGTAATTCATACCTTAGCACTCACCTCATTCCCCAATCCTAACTTGAGTAAGCATCTTAACATCACCTCAAGAACTATTCCAAACCTTTCCCACTCTCTCTAGTCCTCCATTCCACTCATATCGATTTCACTTTGCACCCTATTTAACATTGAAAGTGTCATTTTCCTCAACCTTTCTTACATCGGCCTATACATGGCTCTCTGTATCTGCAGGTTACACATCCATCAATTCAATTAATTGCTGTTGTTGTTGTTGTTGCTAGGTGTCATCAAGTAGGATCTGAATCAAGCAACCCTATGTACAAAAGAATGAAACACTCTCCGACTCTGTGCTAGGCAAATGATCTTTTTTATGTTTAAGCCCATTCTTGCAGACACTGTGTCAATCCATTTAGTTGAGGGTCTTCCTTTTTTTCATTGACCTGTCACTCTCCCAAACAAGATGCCCTTCTTTAGGAATTGGTTTGTCCGGAAAACACATTCAAAATACATAAGACACAGTCTAGCCATCCTTGCTTCTAAGGAGCATTCTGGTTCACCTCTTGTAAGAGAGATCTGTTGGTTCTTTTGGCAGTCCATGGTATATTCAATATTCACCTGCAGCACTATAATTCAAAAGCATCAATTCTCCTGTCTCCCTTATTCAGTGTTCAACTTTCACAACAATATAATGCAACTGAAAATACCATGGCATGAGTGAGGTCCACCTTTGTCTTCAATGTGACATCTTTACTTTTCAACACTTTAAAGAGGTCTTCTGCAACAGCTTTTTCCAATGCAATGCACCCTTTCATTTCTTGACTGCTGCTTGTGTGGGTGTGGACTATAGAAAAGCAAAATACTGGACAACCAAAATATAAAGCAAGCAAAATATAGTAAAATATACAAGCAAAATATAGTAAAGCTAAATATTGGACAACCTCAATCTTTTCTCCATTTATCATGAAGTTGTGTACTGACCCAGTTGTAAGGATTTTTGTTTTGCTGATGTTGAGGTGGAATCTATACTGAAGGTTGTATTCCTTGTTCTTCATCAGTAAATATTTCAAATCCTCTTCACTTTCACCAAGCAGAGTTGTGTCATCTGCATAATGCAGGTTGTTAATGAGCCTTCCTCCAATCATGATGCCATGTTCTCCTTCATAAAGTCCAGCATCTCAGATGTTTGTTCAGCATAGAAATTGAAGAGGTACTGTGAAAAGATACAGCCCTGATGCACACCTATCTTGACTTTAAACCAAGCAGTGTTTCCTTGTTCTGTTTGAATGGCTGCTTCCTGATCCATGTGCAGATTCCTCAGGAGTACAATTTACTGCCCTGGTATTCCCATTCTTTGCAATATTATCCAAAATTTGTTGCAATCCACACAGTCAAATGCCTTTGTGTAATCAATAAAACATAGACATCTTTCTGGTATTCTCCACTTTTAGCTAATATCCATCTGACATCAACAATGATATCCCTGGTTCCACATTCTCTTCTGGATCCTGCTTGATTTCCCGGCAGTTCCCTGTTAATATACTGCTGTAGTCACTTTTGAATGATTTTTAGCAAAATTTTACTTGTGTGAGATATTAATGATATTGTTCAATAATTTCCTCATGTGGTTGGATCCCCTTTCTCAGGAATAGGTGCAAATATGGATCTCTTCCAGTCAATTGGCCAAGTAGTTGTTTCCTAAATCTCTTGGCATAAATAAGTGAGCACCTCTAGTGCTGCATCTGTTGAAACTTCTCTATTGGTATTCCATCAATTCCTGGAGCCTTGTGTTTCACCAATACCTTCAAGACAGTTTCTACTTCATCCTTCAGTGCCATTGGTTCCTGATCATATGCAACCTCTTAAAATGGCTGATCACCCACCAAATTCTTTTTGGTATAATGACTGTGTGTTTCTTCCATCTTCTTTGGATGTGTTGTTTAATAATTTCCCTGTAGAATCCTGTAATAATTTCCCTGTAGAATCACTATTGCCATTCATGGATTAAAAATATTTGAAAAAAAATTCAGAAAGTTACAAAAGTAAAACTTGAATTTGTCACATTTTGAATACTTGGCTGAATCCACATGAGTGAAGTGATCTGCAGCCTTCTGCTGTTTCACAAATACCAGTTTCTCCAGCACACATTGTTGAGTGTTATTCTGCTTGTTCTTATTAGTCTACTTCCTATATAATGGTTGTATCTATGCAGAATATGTACACTCACTTTATTGTCATTAGTCCCTCAAAAATATAGTAAAACAACTATCTACCTAGCATTTACATGGTATCAAATGAGATTTCCCTTCTCACTTCTCCATCTGTACTGTTTTTTGGCAACCCTTCCTACTTTTGAAACTTGCCCATCCATAATTCTTTCTTTCCCCTACATATCTTGCTTATTGAACATTTTTATCTCCACTAACACCTCTTCTTCATTCTATAAATAAGCATAAATTCTCTTCCATCTTTCCTGGACCCATACCATCTTCTAGCTATGACCATTTCATCTCTTTCTTATTTTCATTTAAACTTCTCAAAAAAAGAGTTTACACTCAATGTGTGTTCATTCCACTGCTATGATCTGGCTAAAGCTGGTTCCCAGTGTATTACTGAAACTGCTCTTCTTCAGGTCATCAGTGACTTTTTAGTTGCCAGATCCCATGAACCCTTTTAAGTCCTCATCTTACCAACACTCCATAGTTCATCTCACCTCTTGGAGTCTGTGACACTGCAGTGAACAGATCCTGTCTTACTCTGACTGATCTATTATACGGGACTTCTCTTTCCTTCTTTTCTTTTATTTATTTTTTTTTTTCCCCTTTCCTTCTTTTCTTATGTTGGTGTTCGTCATTCCACCCCCACCAAGTTCTGAACCAAACCCATTACTCTTCCTACTTTTTTCCTGGGTTATCTCTTGCATTCTTAGGGTTTAAAGAATATTATGATGATAGCACCCCAAATGTCTTGCATTAGTTCTCTTCTCAAAGCTGGAACCCAAGTCCTAGATCTGCTGGCATTGAAACTCAATATATCAAAAATTAAAATATTATCTTTTCCTCATAACTACTTGGGAGATAGAATCATTCCAGGGAGATGGAAGAAAAGAAGGGAGTAAGAGTTCACGTATTCTATCACCCAAGCAAAAAACATGAACATCTTTCTGTCCTTCTCCCCCATCACTGTGGCCAAATCAAATGCTGATATTTTTATCTCCTAACATGTTCTCAAAGCCAAGCTGTTCCTTCTTTACCCTTACTCAGGCCTTCATTTCCCTCATCATTCCACATGCGGAATATTCAACAGCCTCCTGACTAGATTCTAGTATTTTAATCTTATTCCTGGAGCTGGGGTTTAGCTCAGTTGGTGGACTGCTGCTCTCTGCGGTCTCTGAGGCCTTGGGTCAATCCCCAGCACTGCAAAAATGGGAGAAGGACCTGGAAGCCCACTCCTGAAACAATCCCAAAACAATCACCTATCAAAAACCCTATGAATAGCAGAGAAGCACTGACATAATGCCAGACATGGCACAGTGTCAGGGAGTGTTTCATTCTATTGTACATAAAGTCACTATGAGTCAGACCCAACTCAATAGCACCTAAATCTTATTCCTTTTGACTCCTTCTACTGGCTGTCAGAGAAGTTTCCCTAACATATACATAAATATATAACATTACTCTTCCTTAAAACACTCTTCACCACCTACCACAATACTCCCCCCCAGCCCCCCGAGGCAAGTATTTGGCAGTGGAACCCAGGGCCTGGCACCTACCTTGCAAGTGCTCTACCACTGGGCTGTACCCCTGGCCCATTTTTTAATCTTTTTATGAGACAGGGTCTTATGAAATTATGAAGGCTGACTCTGGCCTCAAATTTACAATCTTTCTGCCTCAGCATCCTGAGTCACTGGGATTAAAAATGTGCCATTGTGCCAGCTATAATGCTTCTTAATGGGAGCTGCTCATTATCCCACAGCACCTATCAGACAGACCTTCTCATCACCCCCACTGTGCCTTTAAACTCATTACTTCTTCACTCCTTAGCTCAACTGAGGCTTACAATATTCATCTATAGCAGAGTTTGCCAAATGTTTTCTGAAGGGGCCAAATGGTAAATATTTTAGGCTTTACAGACCACATTTCTTGTACCTATTCAGTTCCACAGAACAAAAGCAACCACAGACAATACATAATTAAATGTCTGTATTCCAGTAAGATTTTTATTTAAAAAAAAAAAAAAAAAAGAGCAATAGGCTGAATTTGGTCTGTGAGCCAATTTGCTGATTCTTGATCTATAGTATTCTATACCCTTCCTCTTTGGTATTAACATGTGGTGTCCCAGGCACCTCCACATTGATCATGATTTGGCACCTATTTCTCAGTCTTCATCACCAGCTTCCTATGTGGCAAAGCACAGTTAGTACCTGGTATGTGGCAGACATTTATAAATGTGGCTGTAATTGTTATTTTTAAAAACTATCATTCAGGGCTAGGTGTGTAGCTCAGTGGTAGGAAACTTACCTAGTATGCACAATGCCCTGGATTTGATCCCCATCACTGCCAAAAAAATAAGTGAATAAATAAAAAATAAAATAGAAAGTATCACATGGCTACTCTCAATATCTCTGTATAGGACCAGTTAGCACTTTAGGTTCTAGCATTTCCTCTAACCAATTCTCACACCCTGGGCTTTGTCAGCACTGGTACTTCAAAGTACTCTGTCTCTGAAATCCAACTCTCATGCAACAATGATGGAAATCTTCTGATTGCCATTTCCATTCCCTTTATGCTTACTCTTCAACCTCAGGGAGCTTCAGTCTACTTTTATCTCTACTGTCTCCAAATCCATGAGTTTCCACACATCTTTACTTCCCTCTTTATTAACCTTAGTTTCATGGTCCATTATTGAGCCACCCTTTGACCCACACTCTCAATTCCTATTTTGCCTTTTCCCTCAACTGTACTAGACTAGTAGAACCCTACATCATTCCATTCATCTGCCTTCTCTGTTCTCATAGCTAGATGGCCCAGGACTGTTGAAAATGGTTTAGCAGGATAGATCAATACCATTACAAACTTATATAATCCAGCCTTATTTGAAGCTTTGTTACCATCCAGCAATACTTTCCCCAATCCTCTCGCAAATAATCCAAACTTCCAAGACTTTAAACTCTCAAGTTCCCTTGTTATTGTTGCTGTTAAGTGCTGCAGAGTTGGAGGAGGCTCATTGCAACCTTATGTACAATAGAATGAAACACTACCCAATACTGTGCCTTACACATCATCCTTTTATGTTTGAGCTCTATGTTGCAGACACTATGTTTCTTCTCAGTTTGAGTCATGCCACATCAGCAAAAGGAGGTCCTAGAGGCTTTACTCCATTCCCATCATTAAGGTTGACCTTACTTTGAGGAAACAACTCTTCCCCAGTTGTTTCTTGAATGCCTTCCAGCTTGGGGGGGCTCATTTTCCAGCACTATATTTGACTGCTTCTCAGCTATTCATGGGGTTTTCAACAGCTAATTGTTTCAGGAATGGGCTGCTGGTCCTTCTCCCTAGTCTGTCTTAGTCTGGAAGCTCAGCTAAAACCTGTCCACCATGGGTGGCCCTGCTGGTATCTGAGATTCTGGTGGCATATCTTTCAGCATCACAGCAACATGCAAGCTCCTACAGTATGACAACATGACAGACACATAGGGGTCAAGTTCCCTTAGGCAACCATAACTTCCTTCCCTTTAAATGACCAATTTGCTTCCTGCACTTCAGAGAAATTAGAAATTTGAACAAAGGCTCTAGGTTCTTTGTTCCACCTACACAACAAACTTATCCATTATCCTTAATTCCTTCCCTCTAGGCTCACAAAGAGTTAGTTTTACTACCATTCACCAAAAGTGCTCTGAATGGATCCCTGCCCCTTCTGTCTTATCCATCTTGCAAAAACTAAATCCTAAATCAATCCAGCCATGTGCTCTCACTGCACTCTAACCACAAACAGATTTCTCTTTCTTTCCTTTTCTTTCTTTCTTTCTTTTTTTTTTTTTTCATACTAGGTGGTTAAACCCAAGGCCTCATCCATGATAGGTAAGCACTCTACCACTGAGCTTCATCCTCAGTCCCTTCTTCATTTTTCACTTTGAGACAGCAACTCAATAAGATGCACAGGCTTCCTCCAGCCTCAAACTTGCGATCCTCTTGCCTCACCCACCTGAGTAACTAGGGTGACAGCCATGCACCAAGGTACCCAGCTTGATAAACAATTCTTGCCTCCAGAAAATGACCTCTTGTTCATCTTTCTTTTCAAACACCCCCCAAAAATTTCTGACTTGACTGTTCACTCTAATGAGAAGCCACAGGTTGGCTCCTGCTGGGGTTTCTGCCTTTCTTGTCATATTTGCCATAGCACTGAATCCATGGATACAATTGTATCTTGAGCTTCCTCATCTTCAAAATAGTAATATCCTTGCAAGACTTTTGTGAGTGTTACATGCATAACAATCCTAAAGGTGCCTGATATATGGTAATCGTTAAATAAATAGTAGCTATTATTATTATTTTAATACCTTAAGTCTCTTTTATCATAAGAATTAGGACACAAGATTGGGGTAAGTATAACAGGGGAAAAAGCAAAGAAAAAATAAGTTCTTCTGCCATAAAATGTCCTAATCTCTTGTGAATACTATCAGTTGTTCTGTGAATTATGGTAATTAAATGTATGACTTGTATGAGGGCTGCTACAAGTCAGACACAATTGGATGGCATCTAACAACAAAAACAACAAATGTATGACTATTCTTTGTTATTCTCACCACTGTCTAGAATCTGGAACTAATTATCATCCAAGAAGATTTATTCTGGGCTATAAAAATTAATGAATTTTACCTCTACTAATATAGAATTAAAGTAATATTCATTTAAAAGTACTTATAGCAATGTTTAGCCACTGATAACATTAAACAAATGTATTCATTAAGGGACTCCATGACTAGGGTAAGGAGATGTCAAAATAAATGCCTGAGACAGTGTTGCAGGATGTCAAAAAAGAGACAAGAGATGGCTGGAAGGGGCTCCTACTACCCAAATCTGGGATAATCTGAGCATCAAAGTAAATAATGACAGTAGTGGATTCCAACACACTGAATAAAAAAAGAGGCCTTATGTCCATATTGCTAATTAAAAAAGAGAGAAAGAAAACCTATAAATTTTTATCTAATAATGTAATGCTAGTTAATAAATATAGAAAGAATTGAAATAATTACAAAATCACCATTTTGCAACCTCCAAAAGAAGGGCTCACTTCCACAATGCTAAAAATATTGGGTAAAAGGTTAACAGGTAACAGGATATCAGCATGGTCTTGAAATATTACCTTACAGATTATTTATTAAATACAAAGGGGACAATGTACCTTTACCATGGAGAAATCTGGCAGTCACTCTTAATCAAGTGATCAAATTCAGCATCAGGGGCTCCAGTGTAGAGTAATAGTAGAATGCTTGCCTGGCATGTGTAAGACCCTGGGTTTGACCCTAGCACCACAAAAAACTAAAAAATTTAGCATCAGCAATAGTGACAGCATCCTGATATTATATGTCTGCTGTGTTGCACTAAGCACATAGCACCTACCTATGCAGTACATTCACAGGCATTTAAACAAGGCATTTCTAACCTGCAGCCCACAGGAAGCGTGTAGCCCAGGACAGCCAGTAATGCAGCCCCACAAAATCTTCTAATATCATGTATTTTTTAGCATTTATTTTTTGTGACCCCATGTGCGGTTCCAGTTTTAAAATTCCAAAGTGAAACTGTACATATTTACAGAAAGACACCTAGTGCTTCCTTCCAACATACTAGCATCAAATTCTAACCTTCAAATAAGTATAAATAGTAATGTCATAGTAAGATGAGTCAGGTTAGTACCAAAAATGCCACCTAATCAGTCAAGTATAATCAAGTTGAATTCAAAGTGATTTAAAGCTGTTCAAAGCCACTTAAGGGTGCATCAAAGATTACATGAGTTTTTTGCAAGTAAAACACAGCAGTTGCTGAATTGCAACACTTCCATCGGCCCAGATATTAATAGGTTAGTTTTACAAAAACAAGGTCAAATTTCCCGCTAGTTTTATATTATTTTCATTTCTCTAACCACTATAATAAAAATATAAAACTATAAGAGAAGTCTTATTAGGTATATACACTAATTACATTATATAATCTATGTGCAGACCAAGACAATTCTCCTTTACTCAGTGCAGACCAGAGAAGCAAAAAGGTTGGACACCCTGATTTAAATCAAACTAATGAAGAGAGGGGCTGGGATTTAGCTCAGTGGGTAGAGCGCTGCGCTGCAGTCTCTGAGGCCCCGAGTTCAATTCCCAGCACCGCAAAAATGGGAGAAGGGCCTGACAATCCACTCCCAAGGCAATCCCGAAACACTCAGCCATTGAAAACCCTATGAGGGTCGCTATGAGTCGGATGCCGACTCGACGGCACCTAACAACAACAACAACAACAATGAAGAGAAGTCTGCAGCTGTATCCCTGTGGCATCCAATCCCGTCAGATCTCAGAAGCTAAGCAGTGTTGGGCCTGGTTAGTACTTGGATGGGAGACCACCTAGGAAAACCAGGTGCTGTAGGCTTGGGAGACAGACCCAGCAACCCATGCCCAAAAATTAGTCTGTCATTGAAAAACCTATGAACAGCAGAGAAGCACTGACAATAGTGTTTCCCCTGTTGTGTGTAGGGTTGCTATCAGTTGGATACCGACTCGACGGCACCTAACAACAACAACAATGAAGAGAAAACAATCGATTAGATAGCCCACAATGTTATTAGCCTACAATGTTACTACTTTAAATTTGACCTAAAAGCCAAAATCACATCATCTAGGAACTTATGTGAAATACAGAATTTCAGGCCCCATTTCAGATAACTAAATTAGAATCTGCATTTTAACCAGATATGCAGGTGATTCACAGGTATAAAATTTGAGAAGCTCTGTATAAGAGTTTGAGAAGCTCAGATTTTTTTTTTTTTTTTTTCAGTACTGGGGGTTGAATCCAGGGCCTCACACTTGCATGCTTTGCAAGTGCTGGACCACTGAGCTGCACACCCAGCCTATTTTTGTTAACTTTTTGAGACAGGGTCTTGCTAAATTATACAGACTGGCCCTGGTCTCGAACTAACAATCCTCCTGCCTCCGCTTCCCAAGCTGCCGGAATTATAGGAGTGTGCCACCACGCCCTGCCAACTCAGATTTTTTTTAAAAATGTCATGAAAATAAGCAAACAAAAAGGCAGAGACGAACTATTCTGGACTTAGACATAACAACAAAAAACAGTGAGTAAACCTTGATTAAATTCTGGATCAGGGGAAAAAGTTATAAAATATATTTTTAGGGAAACAAGTTAGAAAATTTGAATATATACTATTTATTTATTAGACAAAACTGAATTTGTTTTCTTAAATGTGATAATAGTATTCAGTTGTATAGACTTTTCTTATTCTTAAAGATATATGCTGAAATATTTAAGGCAATATGTAATCATGTCTATAAGTTACTTTTAAATGGCTCATAAAAACACATATAGAAAATGGATGGAATTAAAGAAAATTATTTTAAGTGAACGAACACAAGCTCAGAAAGAGAAACAACACATGTTCTCACTCATATGAGAGAGCTGACTCAAAATTACAAGAAGGAAAAATCCTACTCAAAGGTCAGATCACATTAAAAGGGGGGGAGGGAAGAAAAGAATGAGGTCAATATAAATGGACTAGAAATTGCATGTAATTGTTCTAACAAGATAGA
>VMDO01005127.1:0-37345 GCA_007922755.1 Pedetes capensis
TCTCTCTCTTTCTGTCTGTGTGT
This sequence comes from Pedetes capensis, assembly GCA_007922755.1. NCBI lineage: Eukaryota > Metazoa > Chordata > Mammalia > Rodentia > Pedetidae > Pedetes > Pedetes capensis. Next base: position 24 of record VMDO01005127.1, read on the forward strand.
GTGTGTGTGTGTGTGTGTGTGTGTGTGTGTGTGTGTGTGTGTGTGTGTCTGGCTGGGATTTAGCTCAGTTGGTAGAGCACTGCACTGCAGTCTCTGAGGTCCTGAGTTCAATTCCCAGCACCCCAAAAATGGGAGAAGGGCCTGGCAATCCACTCCCAAGGCAATACCGAAACAGTCAGCCATTGAAAACCCTATGAGGGTCGCTATGAGTCGGATACCAACTCGACAGCACCTAACAACAACACACACACACACATATACATACATACATACATACATACATACATACACATATATATATGTATATGTATAAACATACACACACACACACATATATATGGAATATGTTATTAAAAAGGGAAAAGTAAAAGCTGTAGCATGATAGATTGGAAAGTACAGACAAGTGAGATCTTGGGGCAGTTGCATCAGAAAATAATCTGGATAAGGTAGTCTCTGACTACAGAGTTTCTTGGGGAACACAGGGCAGCAGCAAGAGGAAGTTGCCATTTATCTGTGTTTGACTCCATTTTAGCTCCTACAGAAGAAGGCAAAAAAGAGCTGCTGTTCTTAAGTAATGCCAACCCTGGGCAGCTGGAACGGCTCTGTGCCTACCTCTAAGCCACGGGCACAACATGCATGGAAGACAATGGACATTGCCTTCAACTGGACCCAGGCACTTGGGAAAGTCCCACAGTACAGAGATGGAGCAGCCTCAACCCTGTACTTCCAGGACTGGACAGAACTACAGGTGGCACTGGGTCTTCATTGAAAGGGATTCCTTGTGAAGTGACTGTGAACATGTGACAACAGAATGTCCCTTTATTCCTAAAACTAATAATAGTTTTTGGATATTGTTCTCACATTTAAAATAACCAAGGATCTTTTCCTTACAACAATAAAATTAAATATCTTTCTTAAATCATTGTGTTGCATTTCTAATTTGGACAAAGCCTTCAGATTGGCCAAATTGAATTTCTCTGGCATTCTGCTTATTGGAGATTGAAAGACCCTCAATTTTACAGAAAATTTCCAACAGTTCTATCTTCGAGACTTTAATCAGTTCAGATCAAGATTCATAACCCAATTTCTATCTCCTGCCTTCGCACTCATTTCCTACGTAGACTTTTATCCATTGATGATTCTGGAGAGTGCTTCTGAATCTCCAGCTGAGTTTGCAAACTCTGCAGAGTGCGACCCTTCCCACAGGTTCCTGAGAATTAACCATTAACTTCCTGCTCCATAAATTGTATATAATGAGTTAAATTACCTTTAATGCACACAAATGTACCATCCTTGAGAGAATTAAGAAAATAGTGATTCAAAACACTTTAGAGTTTAATCCTCTCATCATACCCAGATTGTTGATGTTGTTTATTTGTTTGGTTGGTTTTTGTTGTTTTGGGGTTTTTTTGTTTTGAGGCAGGGTCTTGCTAAATTATGCAGACCGCCTCCAGTCTTGAACTTGTGATCCTCCTGCCTCCGCCTCCCTAGTTGCTGGGATTACAGGTGTGCACCACTGATTGATGTTGTTTAATGAGTCAGAATTTTGGTTCCCAAATCTCTCACTTATTAGCCACCAGTTTAGGAGCTCTTACTCTGTTTCCTTCCCTGGTTTCACCTTATCTGTTTCACCTTATCTAATGATGGTAATAATGCTAAATTTGCAGGGGTTTTGAGAAGTCAATCACATAGGTAATATACCTAACATATAATAAGTACTCATTAAGTACTAGCTAGCTATCTTGATATATTACATATTATAATCCTTTTTATTTGTGTGGGTGGTGTTTTTTGTTTGTTTGTTTGTTTTTGGTTTGGTTTGGTTTGATTTTTGAGACAGGATCTCTGCTGCATAGCCCAGGCTGGCTTGGAACTCACTGTGTAGACCACACTGGCCTTGAGCTTGAGTCAGTCCTCCTGCCTCAGCCTCCTAAATGCTGGGATTACAAGTGTGCACCAGCACCCTGGCTTTTATAATGCTTTTTTTAGAGAATACCCTATTAGAGATAGAACTTCTGAGATACCCAGGCTAACCAAACACCATACCTTCACTAAAGTTTGACCTCAGGGTCATTTTGATTCTTAGAAAAAACTACAGAGCTATATTCCAAGAGATACAGGCATAAATCAAAGGGTTGTAAATGCAGGCAGTAATCACTGAGAACTCCCAGACCCCCTGATAAGACAGATAACATGCCTGAGTCAACCTTCAACCCACAGCACATCTTAAATCAAAAGACTGACCAAACCTGCACCGCCACCCCCTTACCCCTACCTGTAATCCTCAGTAAAAGCCCTTACCCAACAATGAGTCATGGTCCAACACTGCATTGGTGAAGTGTGGCACCCTCGAGCCCAAGCTTTGATTAAGGCTCTTTGTTCTTGCATGCGACTTTGGACTCCCTAGTGATCTTTGGGGAGCTCGAACTCTGGGCATAACAAAAACTAACTCAAATGGACTGTCATCTCAAATATAAGAACTGAACCATAAAACACTGAAAGTAAAACCTACAGGCCAGGTGTAGTAGTGTGACCACAGTCTCAGCTGTTCAGAAGGCTGAGGTGGGTCATTGGAGCCCAGGAGTTTGAGACTAGCCTGGGCAACACAAGGAGACACTGTCTCTTAAAAAATAAATTGCTAGGCCAGCATGGTGGCTCCCGCCTGTGATCCCTGCAGCTTGGGAGGCAGAGGCAGGAGGATCACAAGTTCGAGACCATAGGCAGTCTGCGTAACTTAGTAAGACCCTGTCTCAAAAAGTAAAAAAAATTGGCTGAGGGTGCAGCTCAGTGGTCCAGCATTTGCAGAGCATGTAAGCATGAGGCCCTGGGTTCAACCCCCAGTACCGCAATAAATAAATAAATAAATTAATTAATTAATTAATTAATTAATTTAATTGCTCTCTTCCCCTCTGCTCCCTCCATTTGCTCCTTACCCCCGACTCCTGCTTCTCTCCTTTTTCTGGGAGGCCGTGTAGTACCACTTCTTCTCTGGGGCCATCATCTTCTCTGTCCAAGGTACTTTTCTTTCTAGAAGCTTGCCCTTTCTGTTCTCTCTGGGTTTACCTTCTCCTGATGAATAGAAATATCCTTATGCCAATTGACCCAGGGAAGTAAAGTTTTTCTAAGTTCCTTTTGGGTTCATCTAAGTGTCCCCAAGTGCCTCAGTTTTTCCTATGAGTACTTCTTAAAAAGTGTACTATCTTTTAACAAATCTGATCTATGCTCTCTCCTATAACTTCTGTGTCCAATACAGATTCCTTTATATGCAAACACAAATGAACTGAGGTATTTTCTGCTGCCAGTGGGGAAGTTCTGCTGTTTTGCTGTTTTAGGTCTCCAGGCCTGGCTCCTCACCTGAGGATAGCACAGCCTCAGAATACCTCCAAATCTAGATGGATCCCAGAACCTTATGTCCCACTGCTGAGGTTGCAACTCTAGAGGAAAGATAATCAGACTCAAAGTTTGATAGGCAGTGATCAGAGCCAATGAGAATGGCAAACTCTAAGCTGTACCCAGTGATAGGATTGTGCCGTAGAAGAAGTAAGGCATGGTCTGAAAAATCTCTGTGAAGACAGAACGTAATCATTTCTCTGGAGCTTTGAACCAAGTAGGAAGCAAAGATGTTGGAATCAGAAGTTTTAAATAAATACTACCTGCCCAACTTTGTCAAAGATTCCCAAACTTGGACAGGCGTGGTGGAGCACACCTATAATCCCAGCAGCTTGGGAGATGGAGGCAGGAGGATTGCAAGTTTGAGACCAGAAGCAGTCTGTGTAATTTAGCGAAACCCTGTCTCCAACAAGTGAAAAAAAAATGAGCTGAGGGTGCAGCTCAGTGGTCCATCACTTGCAAAACATGCAAGTGTAAGTCCCTGGGCTCAAACCCCAGTACCACACACACACACACACACACACACACACACACACACGCACACGCGCACACAGGATTCCCAAACTCGAGGTGCCCAAGGAAGGACCATACATGCGCGGTGTGGTTGATGCCCCCTTCAACATGATGCATAACACTTGCAGAGAATACAAGGGGAAGACATTCAAGGCTCACAAGGAGGTGGTGTAGAACGAGATCAGCCTGGGCCTCCCCATCTTCCACATCAAGCATAGGAGCTGCCTCACAGAGCTCACCTTCAAGACAGTTACCAAAGACAGACAGACACTACACAATGAATCACAGAGCCACACAGACCTTTCAGGCCAAGAAACTCCTGGAGGAAGAGGAGAACAACCTGTGAAGGTACAGAAGAACCACACGAACAACTTGAGGCTGGAGGTGTAGATGCAGGAGAACCTGCAGGAGCTGAATGATTTGAACCAGCAGTAGGTGCACTGGTAAACTCTGAGGCCATGCTGCGTCAGGATCTCCTGTCAGAGGAGGTGCAGCAGTGGCAGCAGCCCGAAGAGGACGAGTAGGAGACAGTGGCCTTGTTGGAAGAAGCTTAACAGTGCAGGCTTCTGGAGGACTCTGACTCAGAAGATGAGGTTTCTCCTGCCTGGCCATCAGACCCAACCCCACCACCATCCTGGAAGAGGTCCCAAAAGCCAAGAGGACAGGCGGTGTGTGGGCAGCAGGCCCTGAGTGGCAGGCTTGGGTGGTGAAAATGAGGAAGACAGAAACCGAAGGTAGATGGGGAGAGGCGAGGTGCCCACTCCTGAACTCTCCCCTCTACCACCAAGTTGACCCTCTGCCCTAGATACCCGGCACCTCTCCTCTGATCCAGCTGGGTGTCTAGGGGACATTGACAACAGCCATGGACCCAACTGAGCTCCAAGCAGGCCCTTCTCAGGCCATGGAGCATCCCTGGAATGGCTTCAGCCATGTTGGACTCCAGAGGAGCTAGCAGTTGGGGCCTCTGCCCCAACCAGAACCAGGATGGACACACACCAACATCTGAGACCACGGGCTTCCGGGAGACCCTGCAGCACTTTCAGAGCCCCCACCTCCTCTTGTCCTCGTGGCAAGGTGTCAAGGCCTACAAATTCTGGGAGCATCCTAGCACCACACAACTATCAGTTCTCTCCTGCATGGTCCTTGAGATGTCAGCCATGTTTTGGGCATAAGGGAAGCCAACCTATCCCCAGCAGCTCTTTCCCTTCCCTCCACAAAACTGCCTGAAACTGGGGCTGGGGTGTGTGAGGGCCTGGATTCCATCCCCAGCACAGAGGGCAAAAATACAATACAAAAAAAAAAAAAAAAAAAAAAAAAAAAAAAAAAAAAAAAAAAAAAAAAAAAAAAAAAAAAAAACTGCCTGAAACTGTGCCTTTAGGCTGTGCCTAAAAGGGCTGTCCCTGCAGGCTGGCACCAACACTACCGATATGTGCACAAGCACCAAGTAAGGCCTTGTTAGCAAGGAAAAAAACTGAATAAAATAAACATAGGAACCTATCTCCATAATCTTGAATTAGGCAAATATTTCTTAAATGTGACACCAAAGATATCAATAAAAGAAAGTCTTGATTTTAAAAATCAGGGAGGGCAGGTAGTGTAGCTCAGTAGTAGAACATTTGCTGAGCATGTTCAGACCAAGCACCACAAAAAAAGAAAAGAAAAAGAAAAGAAAGATTTGTAGACTAGACTTAAAATTTTTGCTCTTCAAAAGACACCATTAAGAAAATGAAAAAAAGGACAGAAAAAGAAGGAAGGGAGAAAAAGGTTGGGGATTTAGTTCAGTGCTAGACCCAGCAAGTGCAAGGCCCTGGGCTTGGTCTCCAGTGCCAGGAAAAAAAGAAAAGGGAAAGAAAAGAAGAATGAAAGTAAATGAAAAGGATAGGCCATAGCTGGGAGAAGATATTTGCAGGACATATGGATTTGAACCATAAAGAACCTGAATCCAGGCCAGGCATGGTAGCTCACACCTATAAACCTAATACTCAGGAAGCTGAGGAAGGATTGCTAGTCCAAGGCCAGCCTGGACTACATAGTGAGTTCTAGACCACCCAGGTATGTAGTGAAACCCTATTTCAAAAAACAAAACAAAAAAAGAATTTGTATCCAGAATATATAAAGAAATATAACTCATTAATAAGAAGTAAGTTCTAGGCCAGCCTAGACTTCATAATGAGACTTTGTCTCAAAAAACAGAAATGAAAAGCTAGCCATGGTGGCACATGCCTGGAAATCCCAGCATTTGAGAGGCTGAGGCGGAGGACAAGAGGATTGATGTGAGTTCAAGGCCAGACTCATCTACATAGGGATTTCCAGAACAGCCTGGGCTACACAGTGAGATCCTGCCTCGAAAAAGGAAAACAAAATAAAAATGAAAAAATAACAATTTGTTATTGTTGTTAGGTGCCATCGAGTCAGTGTCTAATTCATAGTGACCCTATAGGCAATAGGTGAAACAGCATTGTCAGTGCTTCTCTGCTATTCATCGGGTTTTCAATGGCTGATGGTTTTTTGGGAGTGGGTTGCCGGGTCCTTCTCCCAAGCCTACAGCACCTGTTATTCCCAGGCGGTCTCCCATCCAAATACTAACTAGGCCTGACCCTGGTTAGCTTCTGAGATCTGATGGGACTGGATGCCACAGTGGTATGGCTGCAGACTACAGGACTTGTATATAGAATATATAAGTTATTAAGACAATTAATATAATAATTTAATCAGTAAATGATCTGGGTATGGTGGTGCATGCCTATACTTTCAGCACATGGGAGGCTGAGAGGCAGGAGGAACTCAAGTCCCTGGTCAGCCTGGGCTACATTTTGTTGTTGCTATTAGAGGCTATCAAGTTGGGTCTGTCTCATAGCAACCCTATGTACAGCAGAACAAAACATGCCTCTATTCTGTGCCAGGCAAAATATTTAAGACACAGTCTAGCCATCCTTACTTCCAAGGAGCACTCTGGTTGCACTTCTAGGACAGATATGTTAGTTCTTTTGATAGTTCATGGTATATTCAAAATTTGTCTCTAGCACCACAATTCAAAAGCATCTATTCTTTTCCTGTCTCTCTTATTCAATGTCCAGCTTTCACAACCATATGATGCAACAGAAAACACCACGGCATGAATCAGGTGTACCTTTGTCTTCAATGTGGCATCTTTACTTTTCAACTTTTTTTTTTTTTTTCAGTACTGGGAGTTGAACCCAGGGCCTTGTGCCTGCATGCTCTGCAAGTGCTGGACCACTGAGCTGCACCCTCAGCCCAGTTTTTTACTTTTTTTGAGACAGGGTCTCGCCAAATTACGCAGTCTGCCTCTGGTCTCAAACTTGGGATCCTCCTGCCTCTGCCTCCCGAGCTGCTGGGATTATAGGCATGTGCCACCATGCCAGGCTACTTTTCAACATTTTAAAGAGATCTTTTGCAACAGCTTTTCCCAATGCAATGCATCTTTTGATTTCTTGACAATTGCTTCTATGGGTGTTAATTGTAGAAACAAGTACAGCAAAATCTTGGACAACCTCAATCTTTTCTCTATCATGAAGTTGCATACTGACCCAGTGGTAAGGATTTTTGTTTTGATGGTGTTGAGGCACAATCCATACTGAAAGCTGTGTTCTTTGATTTTCATCACTAAATGTTTCAAATCCTCTTCCTTTCAGCAAGCAGAGTTGTGTCATCTGCATAACGCAGATTATTGAGTCTTCTTCCAATCATGATGCCACATTCTTCTTCAATGATATCATTGGTATCACATGCAAGTAAAATTTTGCTAAAGATCATTGAAAAGTAACTGCAGCAGTATATTGACTGGGAACTGCCAGAAAATCAAGCTGGATTCAGAAAAGGGTGTGTAGCCAGGGACATCATTGCTGATGTCAGATGGATATCAGCCAAAAGCAGAGAGTGCCAGAAAGATGTCTATGTTTTATTGACTATGAAAAGGCATTTGATTTTGTGGATCATAATAAATTATGGATAACACTGTAAAGAACAGGAATACCAGAGCACTTAATTGTACTAATGAGGAATCTGTACATGGGCTGAATAGGAAGACCCTATGTCAAAAACAAAACAAAAAAAAAGTTGAAAGGATTCTTTTCTGAAGAATATGTACAATGGCTTTTAACCACATTACTGGTCATTAGGGAAATGCAAATAAAATCCATAATAAGGTTACCACTTCATACACATGAGAGGGGTGATAAATTACAAAAAAGACTGAAACTAATAAAAGTTAGGGCCTGACATATGGCACACATCTGTAATCCCAGCAATTTAGAAGGTGGAGGCAGGAGGATCTCAAGTTTGAGGCCAGAGGCAGCCTGCATAACTAAGCAAGACACTGTCTCAAAGTAAAATGAAAGAAAAATGGGCTAGGGGTGAAGCTCAGTGGTAGAGCACTTGCAGAGTATGTGCAAGGCATTGGATTCAGCCCCTCATGCTCCCCTCAAAGGAACCCACATTGCTGACAAATATATAAAGGAGTGCAGCCACTTTAGAATACAGTTTGAGAGTTCCTTACAGTGTTAAACTACCATTATTACATGACTCAGCAATTGTACCTGAGGAATCTACCCTAGAAAAATGAAAACATGTCCACAAAAAGATGTGTTTGAGTTGTATGAGATTGTTCATAGCAACATTGTTCATAATAGCTACAAATTAGAAATACTCTAAATAGCCATAAATTTGTAAATGGATAAACAAAAAGGTACAAAATGCTAAAACGTGTGACACCATAAAGAACCTCAAAAACATACTGTTGCAAAAGACTATATACTGTATGATTATGTGAAATGTCCTGGTACAGAGAGATAGGATGGGTATGTATAAGACATTTATATGTTGTTGTTAGGTGCAGTTGAGTTGGGGCTGACTCATAGTGACCTTATGAACAACAGAATATAACCCTCCCTGACACTGTCTCATGCACTTTTTTTTTTTTTTTTTTTTTTTTTTGCAGTACTGGGGGCTGAACCCAGGGCCTCGCACTTGCATGCTCTGCAAGTGCTGGACCACTGAGCTGCACCCTCAGCCCATTTTTCTTTACTTTTTTGAGACAGGGTCTCGCTAAGTTACGCAGACACCCCTGGTCTCTAACCTGCAATCCTCCTGCCTCTGCCTCCCAAGCCTCTGGGATTACAGGCGTGTGCCACCACGCCCAGCTATGCACATGATCTTTTATGTTTAAGTGCATTGTTACAGACACTGTGTCAAAATATCTAGTTAGGGGTCTTCCTTTTTTTTGTTGACCTGCCACTTCCCAAACATGATGTCCTTCTCTGGGGAGTGGTCCCTCCTGACATGTCCAAAATATGTAAGGTATAATCTAGTCTTCCTTGCTTCCAAGGAGCACTCTGGTATCACCTCTTCTAGGATGGCTCTGTTGTTTCTTTAAAACAAAACTACTTCAATGGGAGAAGATTTTTCAACAAATATATCTGACAATTGGCTTTTATCCAGAATAAAGTACTCCTATAAATCAACATAAATCAATAGACAACCCAAAAGAAACAAGAACAATGCTGGTGTGGTGGCTACCCCCTGTAGTCTCAGCACTCAGGAGGCTGAAGCAGGAGGATCATCAACAGGAGATCAAGGCCAGCTTGGTCTAATAGTGAGTTCAAGGCCAGCCTAGGTTACACAGTGAGACCTGTCTCAAAAGAAAAGAAAAAAAAGAAAGAAAGAAAGAAATGAGCAAGATACTTGCAGAATCATTTTGCAAAAAAGGTTATCCAAATGGATAAAAAACATTAAAAAGTGCTCCCAACCTCATTAGTAATCAGGAAAATTAAAATCATAACTATAATGACTAAAATTTCAAGTGTTGGGAAGTTTATGAAACATCAGCTGAAAACTGCACATATGGTGGCATTGTAAATTGGCAAAAAGAAAAAAAAGATCTGTGTTATTTACCAAGTTGAAACATACCTACCCTTAAGAACCCTGCCCCCCCAAACAACACTCCTGGAAATATGTGCACAGGCACAGAAATGTTCACTGTAGTCCCTAAGGGCAAAATACTGGAAACAGCCTCAAAAATATTAGCAGAATATTTTTTTTCAGGATAAATCGTTTGTGGTATATTTGTATAATGGACTACTCTTCAACAATGAAAAGAAACTACAGGTACATGCAAGAATAGGGATGAATTTCACAGATGATACCGAGCAAAATAATGTATTACATTTACATAACAAAATAAAAAAATCATAGATATACAAAAATAGGCTAGTAGTCCATTGGGTTAAAAGTCACAAAGGCGGTGATTTTGGGGAGGATTTAAGGGAGTCTACTTTCCTGGCGCGGCTGGGGTTTAGCTCAGTTGGTAGAGTGCTGCTCCGCAGGGAGGACCCGGGTTCAATCCTTACACCGCAAAAACAGAAGGACCTGACAATCCCCCTCCCCCAAGTAATCCCGAAGCAATCAGACTTTGAACATCCTATAAGGGTCGCTGAGCGACTTGAAGGTACCTAACTACAACTTCCCTGGCAAGGTTTTATTTTTGCTTGGGAAGTTTCTAGCTAGCAGAGAGAGGTGTCTGCGTGACAAGTAACAAGAGCAAATAAGAGATCCTTCCGTGACCTGAACCAGAAGGAGGACCACGAGAGTCTCAAAAGAAACACCGCCAAGATTGCTTGGAGCCCACGCCTATAACTTCCGGCGCGGCCTGAGGGTGCCACGCCCCTCGTCTGCAAGAGCAGGAAGCAGGAGTGGTCCACGTCAAGGAAGAGGGAAGGAATGATGAGCAATGTTTTTCGAGCCTAACGAATCGTTTGCCCAATGGAAAAGAGCGTGTTTGTGGACCAATAGGACTCAAAGCATGAGGCCCCGCCTCCACGACTGTCGAGCCAATTGGTTAGGCGTTGCGAGTACCGGCAGGGGTGGGGCGTTCTAGAGTTGCTGCGAGATATGGCGGGTGGAGCCCGGGAAGTGCTCACTCTGCAGTTGGGACATTTTGCGGGTTTCGTGGGAGCTCACTGGTGGAACCAGCAGGTGAGGTCTCTTGGTGGCTGCCCGGCGGAACCCTTCAGAAACTACAGCGTTGGCGCCCGGCTGCTCCTCTTGACACTTCTGAGTTAAGTCCTCTCTCTTTGCCTCCCCCAGGATGCTGGGCTGGGCCTATCGACTGATGCAAAGGAGTCGCCGGGAGAGCTGTGCCCCGACGTTCTGTACCGGAGGGGCCGCACGCTGCATGGTCAAGAAACCTACACACCGCGACTCATCCTCATGGATCTGAAGGGTGAGGCGGTGGCAGGGATTAGCCAGTGCTCAAAATTTTTCCCTTTCGCGTGCAGTCTGTAGCATCCGTTGACTTCAGCCATAACCCTCTAACCGTACTGGGCTGAAGGACAAGGGATGAGGCGCTAACTACCAGAGGGACGCAGGAAGGGAAAACATTATCTTGCTCAAGACAGGCTTCTGGAATGAGCTGTTTGCCCCCAGAGACAGTGGTGAATTGTGGCACTCACAGAGGACCACTGGGTGTGGTTTTTGTCCTAGGTCCCAGAGCTAATATCTAAGCTGGGAACAGAAGGATGGAACCTAGATTCTCCCGAAACCAGGGCCTCCTCTCACCCCAACTAATGTATCGCCAGAAAAGCTTGCAAGAGCCAAGCACTGGGGGGATGGTGACAGTAGATTGTCAGGTGATCAGAGGGAGTGAGGTGATGCCCTAGGCTTTTACCTAGCATTGCCTATTATTTCTGTACAGGCAGTCTGAGCTCCCTAAAAGAGGAAGGTGGACTCTACAGGGACAAACAGCTAGATGCTGCAATAGCATGGTGTGTATTTGGTTTATGGAGAGAGGTGGGAAACATACATGTGCATACAAAGCTGGAGATCTCATCACAGACAATTTCTTTGACCAATATCCAATTTCTTTTAGGCAAGGAAAGCTCACCACACACAAAGAGGACATCTGCCCTAAGAACCCTTATCTCCAAGACCTTCTGAGTGCAGAGGTGAGGGCCTCTGGCCTAAACCTTTTAACCCCTGAGTGTTCTCAGTGGGGCAAAGAAAAAGAGGGTTTTAATCCTCTGAAATGCCTTGGAATAGTATTTTGGGAAAACACACTTCTTTTCCTAAAGACTGTGATGACCTAAACGGAAAGGAGGCTATGAGGTGTGGCCAGCAAACTGAGAGAGGATAAATCCAACTTTCCTCTAAAGTGCCTGTAACTTTTTTTTTTTTTTTTGGGGGGGGGGGTGCTGGAGTGCTGGAGACTGAACTTAAGGCCTTATGCTTGCCAGACAGGTGTTCTACCACTGAACAAAAATCTCTAACCCTAGCATCTCCTTCTTTGCAAAGGAGTTTGTTTTGGCTTTATTTTGTTTTGTTTTTGCAGTACTGGGGGTGGTCGAATGCAGGACTTTGCACATACTAGGCAAGTGCTCTACCACTGAGCTGCACCCACAGTCCCATTTTATTTTTTATTCTGAGACAAGGTCTTGCTAAGTTATGTAGACTGCCTCTGGCCACAAACTCAACATCCTCCTGCCTCAGTCTCCTGAGTAGCTGAGATCATAGACGTGTGCCATGAAGTGCCTGTAACTTAATGTGGGTTTTTCTCACCCTGTCCAGGGAGTGCTGAATAGTGACGGTGTCTGGAGGGTCAAACCTATCTCCAATGGCAAAGGTGAGACTTGTCCAGATAGATATTAGAGACCTGGGCAGCATGGATGGGGACCTGGGCAGAGCTGGATGAAGAATGGTACATCCCTTTTTCAGGTCTCCTACAAGTCACCACTGCTACAACTCCAAAATCACTTATACTCCCAGAGGACAGCATCAGGGTCTGGTCAGACTTCCTCAGAGTGCATCTCCATCCACGAAGCATCTGTATGATTCAGAAGTACAACCATGATGGGTATGTGGGCCCTGAGGCTGTGAGCAAGTAGCTTAGGTCCCCACCAACATGCTGTATTCGGCTTGAGCTTCTCTACCCTCCACCAATACAAAAAGGGTCAAGAAGTTGGGGACAGGGCTGTCTTTTATTATATTTATTTGTGGCAGAGAAGCGGGTCGGCTGGAGGCTTTTGGCCAAGGGGAGAGTGTCCTGAAGGAACCCAGATATTTAGAAGAGCTGGAAGACAGGCTGCACTTCTACGTGGAGGAATGTGACTACCTGCAGGTAGCTGTGTGGCAAGGTGGACACCAGGGCAGGAACTGTTCTCATCCTACTCTCTACTGTCTTGCATCCTTCATCTCTCTCCAGGGTTTCCAGATCCTGTGTGACCTGCATGATGGTTTCTCTGGGGTAGGTGCTAAGGCTGCAGAGTTGCTACGAGACGAGTATTCAGGGCGGGGAATAATAACCTGGGGCTTGCTCCCTGGTCCCTACACTTTTGGGGTAAGTGGAACCTGGAAGGAAAAGAAGTCAGAGTTGGGAGGGAAAAAGTAGACAAAGTTGCATGATGCAAATTACTCTCTTTACTTTCTCCAGGAGCCCCAGAAAAACATCTTTCGCCTGTTAAATACAGCATTTGGTCTGGTGCACCTGACTGCTTACAGCTCTTTCGTCTGTCCCTTATCCTTAGGCGGGAGCCTGGGCCTGCGATCCAAGCCACCGGTCAACTTCCCTTACCTCCATTATGATGTAAGTCTCCATGGTTCTGATTGAAGCTGGCCACAGTGCATCTCTTCACATTCCCCAAGTCTCCCTCTATCTGTAGTGGCTTTTCTTGAGCCTTAGTTTGAACTCAGCTGTGTGGCCTGCCTTAAATCACACTATCCTGTGCTTCTCTAGCTTTGCACCAAACACATCGTTGCTTCACCCCATCCACCTCTGTATCATTATTGTTCTACCTGCACACATTCTTTCCCAGCCCAAAGGCCAAGAGCTCCTCTTGTGTCCACTTTACAGGCCACTCTGCCCTTCCACTGCAGTGCTATCCTGGCTACAGCCCTGGACACCGTCACTGCTCCTTATCGTCTGTGTACCTCTCCAGTGTCCATGGTTCATCTGGCTGACATGCTGAGCTTCTCTGGGAAAAAGGTATTAGCTTTGTGAGGGCCTGGGTCAGTGCTGAGAAAAGGCTCTGTAACCCGATCTCTTCCTTCTCTTCAGGTGGTGACTGCAGGGGCAATCATCCCCTTCCCCTTGCTTCCAGGCCAGTCCCTTCCTGATACCCTGGTGCAGCTTGGAGGACCCACCCCATGGACCCCACTGTCTGCATGTGGGGACCCCTCAGGAACACACTGCTTTGCCCAGTCAGTGGTGCTGAGGGGTATAGACAGAGCATGCCACACCAGGTAGGCCTCTTGAAGCCCTTGTCAGATTTTTATTTTGTGTACTCCTCTCCTAATATCTAGGCAGTCTCTTTTTTATTCTTTTTGCGGTACTGGGGGTTGAACCCACCCAGGGCCTCGTGCTTGCGTGTTCTGCAAGTGCTGGACCACTGAGCTGCACCCTCAGCCCGTATTTTTACTTTTTTGAGACCGGGTCTCACTAAATTATGCAGACTGCCTCTGGTCTCAAACTTGCAATCCCCTTGCCTCCGCCTCCCAAGTTGCTGGGATTACAGGCATGCGCCACCCCGCCCAGCTAGGCAGTCTCTTAATACAGCTTCCTCCCACCAGCATTCCACTGACTTAAAAAACAAAAACAAAAACAAAAAAAGTGAACATCTAATTCAGCTGAATGCCCAAGAACATACGAATTCTTGGTTCTTTTTTTCTTCTTTTCTTTCCCCCTGGTACTGGGGGCTTGAACCTAGGGCCTCGCACATGGTAGGCAAGTGCTCCACCACTGAGCTGCACACCCAACCCTATTGTAATTTTTTATTTTGAGATGGTCTTTCTGAGTTGTGCAGGCTGCCTCTGGCCTTGAACTCACAATCCTTCTGCCTCAGCCTCCCAAGTCACTGGGACTACAGCATGTGCCACGGTGCCCAGAAAATTCTTAGTTCTTATTTATGCTGCCACAGATTAAAGGTGGTTTTGGCTTTGTTCTGGCAGTCAGCTCACCCCAGGGACACCTATGCCCTCCACTCTCCATGCTTGTGCCACTGGGGAAGAAGTCTTGGCCCAGTATTTACAACAGCAACAGCCTAGAGTCATGAGGTCAGTATAACACTTGCTCCTACCTTTCTCCCAGACCTCCAACTTCCCTGACTTCCTGCTCACTTAACTGACACTTTCTGCCCACACAGTTCATCCCATCTGCTGCTGACTCCCTGCCAGGTGGCTCCTCCATACCCCTGCCTCTTCTCAAGATTCAACCAGCAGGGTATGGTTCCAGACAGTCCCTCCAAGGGCACAGGTAGGTAGGAGGGGAAGAAAAAATTTCAAGCACAGGAGCAGTTTTACTCTCCCCTTTACTGGATGAAAAGTGCTTTTAAAAGTTCACAGTTAAAAATTCCTTTATTCACCCTATGTCTCCTCAGAAGTGTCCTTCTGGAGTACTGGTATACTAAGGGGACAGCACACAAATTTCACCGAGTGTACTTTACAGTCAGATCTACCATGTGCCCACACTTCCCTTAGCAGTGTGAGAGTCCTGGAGCAGAATCTAATCCATTCCGTCTCACCTTCCTCTCTCTCTTCAGCAATGCAGAGCATCCCAGTGTTTGGGGCCCTGTGCTCCTCTTCATCCTTGCACCAGACCCTGGAAGACCTGGCCAAAGAACTCACCAAACTTGACTTGCGGCGCTGGGCCAGCTTCATGGACGCTGGAGTGGAACAGGATGACATGGAGGAGCTGCTGCAGGAGCTACACAGCCTGGCCCACTGCTATCAGTAGGGTGAAAGGCTCCTGGACAGAGTTCTAGGGGTTGGAGGGGAGAACTAGTTTGCAATAAAAGGGACTGAGTGCAGGAGCCCAGTGTCTTTGGGCAGATGAGTGCAGTGTCTTGGGAGTGGGTACACAACATAGGCATTTATTACATTGGGAAACACTGTGAGATCACAGAACAATAAATATGTACCATCAAAGAAAAAAAGTAGAGAAAGGAGCCAAGGCCCACTCTCCCTCAGTGCTATTTACAGAGTAGATTTGTATGGTTTTCCTAAGAGAACCTGGACAAGGAATAGGATGCAGAGCCCCTGGGCTGCTTCCAACTTCACTCTGTCCCCATCCTCAGGCCTGCTCTCCAGCTCTGTAGGCAGAGGTGAAGGACTGCACCAGTGAAGTACAACTACCCTCTTCCTCAGCTCAAAGTGCCTGCTGGGTTGGTCCTGCGCACAGGACACCCACACCTTCTGGGAGTCTCACTCATCTGGCTCCTCCTCAGACAGCAGGTCCCCATGGTCAGACAGCTGGTCTGTGTTGCTGGTACTGGTGGCATCGTCCTCATCCTCAGAGCTGACCTCACAGGCAGTGTGGAAGAGCTGCATGAGTTCTCGGAAGCGGTGGGAAACCTGGCAGAGGACAGGGCCATGCTCACAGTGCCAAACTTGGGACGCTCATGTTTATTAAGTACTGGGCACCAATCTGAAAAACCTTTTTATTCCACATAATAAGGCAGTGAGAGCTATGTCCTCCTTACAGGTTATGAAACTCCAGAAGCTAAATATTTTACTGAAAGTCATATTCCTCCTAAAAATAAAACTAGAAGCTCTGGAGCTTCTACCTCAAAAACCCAATGTCTTTTCTCTTCTAAAACCTCTACTACCTTCACAAGTCCTTCCTCCAGTCACCCTCTACATAGCCAGGTAAGTGTCCTGAGTATGAAAACTCCTTGTGTCTATCTCTTAGTCATCTGCCCTATCCTCTTCTGGCCATGCTGGGGCTTGAAACTCTGGCCTGGCACTCCCGTCCCACCTTCACACACTCCCTCCCTCCCAGCTTACCTCAGTGGGGGTCTTATTTCCCAGTTGCTCAGAGATGATGCTAAAGGTCTGTGGCTGTGCTCCTTGCTCCTGGCACACGGTGAGAATCACTCGATCGGCCTCCCTGTAATCCACATATGATGATTAATCTTAAGGAGCCTCCTGGATGTGTTCTACGTGCTTTCCAAACCCATCCTTACATACCTTGTCCATAGGACAACCTTCTCCCCAGTGGAGCTGACTTTGCTGTTGTTGGCACACACTGTGGCTTCTGTGGCCTTTGGCTGCTGCTCTCCCTCCGGGCCCTGGCCTTGTATTTTACTGTCTTTAGGCAAAACCCCTCTGGGGACTTCAGGAGATGTTTCTGAGGCATCAACTCTTGATGAAGATTCATGGACAGGGGACATCCTGTCTGCTGTCTTCACCTCACCTCTGCTTGAAGCCAACCAGCTCTCTTGGATATCTGATTTCCCAGATACATGTCTTCTCCCTGTATCTCTGGTCCTTGAGGAAACAGGACTCAGGAAGGAAGCAGGGGACTCAATAGTACCTGGTAGTTTCTCAGTTTCTGATGCATCCAAAAGAAGTGTGGAAGCCTCTGAGTCACAGGCTGCCTTTTGGCCCTCCCCTTCTTTCTGAAGTCTAGGGGATGCACTAGGGCAGGAGAGAACCTCAGGCCCAGCCTGGTTTCTCTTAACAGTGGACAGGACAGCTCCAGGTTGGGGAGGAAGCTGCAGAGTCTCTGGTGAGTGAGGTGGTGGGCCCTCCAGGAGCCGTTCTGTAAGAATCACTTCTTGAGGGGATAGCAAAGTGCTCCCCGTAGTCAATCCTACATAGGAGAAAAATAAGGATCAGGATAGGGAGAGGATCATGATGCATCTAAGGACTGACAACTACTACGGAGTCACTGGGGTGAGCTCCTGGGATAAAGTTCCTATTTGTAAGAGTGGTGGAGGCAAGGAACATTAGAACGTAAATGGAGAAGATCTGAAGACAAGAGGAAGAATTCGAGGAATGTGAACACGGGAAGAGAGTGTTTAATCATGTGCACTTTATAGTACTCTTAATTCTGCAAGAGGGGTGAAACCATAGAAGAGAAAATACAGGCTGAATAGGGAAAGGGTTTTATTGGTCCCTTAGTGAGAGAGGTCCAGTGTTCATACTGGCAAGGCTGTTCTTTATCCAGGCTCATCAAGGTTCCTGTTGAAGTATTGGGGGGGGGTGGGGGGGAATGAGGCTGAGAACTAAAAGGAGAAGGGCTGGGCTGGCCTGTGTTGGCAGTCAGATCACTCACCTGGAATGGGCATCTCTCCCTTTCTGGTGCTCCTCCCAGTCCTGCTCTGAGTTGCCTCAATTCTCTCCTGCTCCTCCGGGGCTTCCTCTTCTACCATGTCCTTGCCCTGCCCTGATTCCTTGGCCCTCGGCATAGGACTGGCCTCTCGGTGAGGGCTGCTACCCACCAACTCATGGAGCTCTTTGCTTTTGTAGGATTTGGTATCACAGACCTGTAGGTGTTAGAGTGTAATAGGCAGGAAAAAAAGGAATGGAGGGCTCTGCAGCCAGCCACCTCCCAACCTTGCTATGTGCTTCCCTGGCATCTGTAATATGAATATCAATGTAAGCCTCCTGTGGGACAATGGCTTTGGTCTGGTGGTCAGTGCTTCCCTAAAAGATAATACTCTTACAAAAGGCACACTTTCTAAAAGGAAACAGTTAAAATCACTCCTCACTACTACATTCATCCAGCAAGAATGATAAGATTTTATGAGATATACACCACCTCAGCAGTTGAAAAGGATGTTGTTTAGTGGGTTCTGCTCCTTTACCAAGACTGGTAACTGGATTTCTAACCTTTTGAAATACCTGCCTCTGAGTCCTATCCTTTGAAGACACTGGGAATCCATTAACCCATTCCAGGCATAGGCCCTAGGTGTAAAACATTTCTTTCCTTTGAAAGCTCAAACCCCACTATAAAGATCACACCAGAGCTTAACTCTAGGCAGTAGTAGCTCTTCACTATTGCTGGCCTTCATGTCTCGAAAGTGTACTATCTTTATAATCTATGTCTATATTCTCTGTCATAAATAGACTTATCCTATACTCTATAACTTCTTGTGTAATTTCTTTCATATAGGGAACAGACAAACCCAGGTATTTGCTGCCAGGGAGGGTGAAGGTAATTGCTGCTGCCAGGGAAAAATCTGCCTGCTGCTGGCGTCCTAAACCCACCTACCCACACTCCCCATGTCTCCCTGATAACGCAGGTATGGTCTTCTAGGTCAAGGGTATCCTAAGCTCCCTCCTGAGTCTCAGGGGCTCTCCAAAGGAAAAAGCCTGCCTTGCTGCTGAGCAAGTCAACCAATGTGCTTACAGGCTCCTAGAGCTTTAAATAGCCTAGAGGACTGGATTCTGCCCCTGGTTCTCTGAGGACTACACTTGTGCTGCCAACCATCTGCATTATACAGAACAAGGATTATCTTTAGAGTTTGTTTCCTGACACAGGTTTATTTCATAAAAAAAAAAAAAAAAAAGCCAGGTACAGGGGCACACACCTGTAATCCCAGCAACTCTAGAGACAGAGGCAAGAAGATCACAAGTTTGAGGCCAGAGGCAGCCTGTGTAATTTAGCGAGATCTTGTCTCAAGATAAAAAATAGAGGGGTGGGGTGCAACTCACTAGTAGAACATTTGCAAAGTATGCATGAGGCCCTGGGTTCAAGCCCCCAGTATCTTTTATTTATTTATTTATTTATTTTTTTGCGGTACTGGGGGTTGAACCCAGGGCCTCACTCTTGCATGCTCTGCAAGTGCTGGACCACTGAGCTGCACCCTCAGCCCAGTTTTTCACTTTTTGAGACAGGGTCTTGCTAAATTACACAGACTGCCACTGGTCTCGAACTTGCGATCCTCCTGCCTCCACCTCCCGAGCCGCTGGGATTACAGGCGTGCGCCACCACATCCAGTTTAAGCCCCCAGTATCTTAAAAAAAAAAATCTTAAGAGGGAAATAAGTGAACTGTGATTTTGTTTTCCAATTCCAAAAGCTTTACTCAAAGGATTCCCTTTAAAAAGCAAAATCCAAGCTAGGTGTGGTGGTGCATATCTGTAATCCCAGCACTCAGGAGAATGGGCAGGAGGATCATGGGTTCAAAGCCTGCCTGTGCTCTGCAGTAAAAGTACATTGTAGCCCAACCTGGACCACATAGCAAAACCCCATCTCAAAGGATCCCCCCCCAAAAAAAAAAATAAAAGTAAATGAATGAAAGAAAAAGATTATTTCTAAAATATTCTATTTATTTTACACATTGATATATATAGGTACTGTATGTTATTTAGATGTGTATAATCTTTTAAGAAGGTCCAATTCTGTAGTAGTAAACAAGACCTCAAACAGTATGTTCTACTCTAACAACTCAGATACCCTCAGTCCCAGCACCCTGAGTGCCTTCCTCACCTTGCTGCTGCAGTGGCTACAATTTTTCTTCTTGCTCTTCTTTAGTTTGGAATCAGGACCTCCTTCATGGCAGGAACAAGAACATTCCTTGGCCCCATCTGGCCACTCGGTCTCCTACAAGATACCTGGGCTTGATTAACTGCCAATATTTTCAGTATGAAGAAAGGAAACTAAGAAGAAGCCCCCTCCCCTTTCTCTTTAACTATGTACCATCTCAACACATTCCTGGGGAAATCAATGACCCAAAGTAGATTAAACCCTATTATGAATCCCTGAAAAAATCCTCCAAAGAAGGAACTATCCTAGTTGCTCCAATGTTTCAAGACATGTTTAAGTCAAACAGATTTTGAGGCAAAGTCACTGGAGAGCTCCATCATGATATATGATCTACTCACTTTCTGTTTCCCTGTGCCTTGAGCTCTCCCCTCTCTTCCAATCCCCTTGAGAGGGCTTTGTACATATGGAAGGCTCACTCAATGGTACTCTCTGTTTAATAAACCCAAGACATAAGTACCATTATTATCCCAATTTACAGTGATGAAACTGAAACAAAGAGAGCTTAAATAAATGGCCCAAGGTCATTTAGCTACTATCTTCCCAGGAAAGAGGAAAGAAATGTGGTAAAGAGACATGGATTTAAAAGACTAATTCTTGCCAGAGGCCATGGCACATGCCTATAATCCCAGTGACTTGGGAAACTGAGGCAGGAATATTGCAAGTTTGAGGCCAGCCTGGGCTACATAAGGAGATCTGTTTTAAAAAAAACAATAACAATGACAAAACAAAACTACTCCTTGAAGAGTAATGAGTATGAGCAGACTCTAGAACTAGAGCTAAATCACCTGGGTCCATGTCCTAACACTGCCATGTGGTAAAGAGGTGACCCTGGCAATAGCTTCTCTCTGCATTTCAGTTACCTCATCTATAAAATGCAAATAACATATTCTCCATAGGACTGCTGTAGGAAATAAATGAGTTAATAATGCATGTAAAGACTTCTAAGTGATGCTGGTAACTTGGTAACACAGCTAAATATCAGCTGTTATTAATAGGGGAATTCTATTTCCTCCTATGAAGAAAAATGAAAAAGTTAAGAACCCAAGGGTTCTTAAAAACACCCCTGTGTGGTCCAGCACTTGCAGAGCATGCAAGCTTGAGGCCCTGGGTTCAATCCCCAGTACCACAAAAAAAAAAAAAAAAAAAAACACCTCTGAGCTGGGGAGAAAAAGGGGGAACAAATCCTTCTCATGGGAGGCTCACAGGGCCTTTTCAGCAACTGCACTGTTTTCTCATGGGCCCTCCATAGCAGCCTTCCTTTGATTTGTGCTCTGTGATCATCTCAGATCCTAGAGACTGTGGACCAGAAGCTTTGGACCATACTAAGCCAGAGAAGGGCTGGGATTTAGCTCAGTTGGTAGAGCACTGCTCTGCAGTCTCTGAGGTTGCGAGTTCAATTCCCAGCACCGCAAAATGGGAGAAGGACGTGGCAACCCACGCCCAAGGCAATCCCAAAACAGTCAGCCATTGAAAACCCTATGACGGTTGCTATGAGTCAGACACGACTTGACAGCACCTAACAACAACAACAAGAAGCCAGAGAAACATTTAGAGAAAAGACTCGAGGTTTGATTCATAAAGACTGGATAATTTCCAACAGCCTGGAATACCTTATCATGATTTTGGACCCCAATCTCTTTCCTTCTCTTGTTCTTTGAAGTTGTGGGTATCTTGGGAGGTTCTTCTTCCTCTTCCACATCAGGCAGTGCCACTTCTTCAAAGCCATCAAACTGGGGAAGAGTTGGTGCCAGTGAACAAACACTCTAAGTTGATATCCCTCCCACATGTGGCCTTCCCCTTCACAACACTACAGCAGCTTCAGGGCGTATACCTCATACTCTTTCTCTTCGGTCCAATTGATCTCTTCAAAGTCACCCATCCGGCTAGCTGCTGGGCGCAAATGGTCAAAGAAAATGGAAAATTCATCCTGAAGGTGGTCATGGCCCTTGAGAAGCTGCCACATCTGTGTCTTGAGCTGAAGAAATTGTAGAAGCAAAGATGACATCTCCAGAATCTCTCTAGGCAACTTTTCAAACCAGTCCCATATACTACAACATTCTGCCTTCCAAGCCAAATTTAAGGTCCACAGAGCCTCTGTTTGATAGCCAAGAATTCTTGAACTTCTCCCTGCTCCCTTGCCTACAGAGTGGTATTTGTAATACATTTGATTCCCAATGATAGTATTCTCTACTCCTGCCCCACTGGTCCCCGGCTAGGGCACTGACTAAGCAGAACAAGGAGTCTGGCCACTCCTAATTTTCATTACCTCCTACCTTGAACATCCTTCCCAGGGCACTGAGGGCATTCCTGAACTTTTGAGTGTCAGGCTCTGCATTCAGGTGGCCATCCCTGCCTATCTCTGGCCTTTATGCTTTAGGTAAGCCTTACAAAGTTCTTGCTTGCTTCATCTCCTCCACGAGTCCATGGTAAATCCAGTGGCAAAAGGATATGGAATAGGTTAGGGGATGAGAGAATGGAAGTGCCTAAGGCCCAAATGGCAATAAAAAGCAAGAGGACAGGAAAGAATACCTCAGTGATCTCCTGAGGAAGGCAGTCTGCACACCCTTGGAGGACCTTGATAATCTTTTGGTGGTGGGAAGGGTTCTCTGCAAAGCAAATCTCCAGCTGCCGAAGGAACTTGCGACTCCTCTCAAAAGCCTGCTGCTCCTCAAACTACAGAATGGAAGGAGATCAAGAGAGAAGTCACTACGCAGCTAGGGCAGGACTTGAGGGCACTGAGAAGAACTAAAAACAACAGGCTAGGGACCTTGGGTATGACAGGATTCTATGAAAACACGAGCATCCATCTACTCTGGGCCCCTCGAAAATACCAACCCAAGAAACTAAGATGTGGGTGAAATATTCAAGAAATATCTGTATCTCCGTGTAGTTATGGTGGCTTACACTTATTATCCCAGCCCTCAGCAGGTGCAGACAGGAGGATTCTGAGTTCCAGGTCAGCCTAGGCAACAAAGTGAGACCGTATCTCAAAATAAAAAACAAAAGGGACGTGGGGGGAGAGGCAGAGATGAGGCTGCAGGGGTGCGGGAAAGAGATACCTCAAGGTTATTATTTTATGGACTGTGAAATCAAGACAAACTCGTGGTACTTCATAGATTACAAAGAATTTTCCCAAATACACTCATTTAAGCCTCGTGATAATGCCAGAAGAGAGGATGTGGATTACATGCATAGTTGTCCCATTGTCATTTATCTGGCATAACACTCAGAATAAACTCATTATTCCCTTTGTTCCTGTTTTAAATCAGTCATCACAAGAAGTCTAGGACTACAAGGACACCTGGGGCAATCCTCTTTGCCTCCCCCTCCTGAGTCCTGGGATTACAGACCTGCACAACCACACTAACAATTTTAGTCTTTTTAAGCTGCTATATTCCTAGCACTTAGCACTTTGCCTGAAATTCAACAAATACGTCTTAAAGGATGTCTGTTTTACACCAGGAAAGAGCAGAGGGCACATGACTTACCTAACGTCTCCACTGGCAACTAAAGGTAAAACCTCCTCATTCGCCATGTAAAGAAAATGGGAGAATGGGTTTGGGAAGAGCATCCCCTGAAAAGATGGAGGCTCTTATCATTTTGAGCAATAGGTTGTGTGTGTGCGCGTGTGCGTGCGTGTGTGTGTGTGTGTGTGTGTGTGTGTGTGTGTACTGTCTGGAAGCAACAAGGAGACTGGAACAGTCTTACTCAATTGCATTCAACCCCAATCTCTCTCTGACCCAGGAGTCTTGTGTGCTGTTTTTGCCCATCTACTTACTAATCCACAGGCCAGAGCTTGCTCAGGTAATAGGAAAGCAGCAAAGTCCTTCAACAGCTGAGGCCAGTCTTGGAGCAGAACTTGCAAGCTTTTGTAGAGATCCACAGCAGTCTGCCTCTGGGTGCTTGACTCAAATTCATAGATGACCTGAAGGAAGTCTTCATACTTGCCAGGGATATGTTGTAGGGCTTCTCGTACCTACACAGGAAGACTTCCAATCAGCACCCTTTCTTTGGGCCCCAACAAGACGCAAGGGCACAAAGGAGAAGGAGAAGTCATGGTTAGAATGCTCCAAGAATTATCCTTCAGAAGCACTACTCTGACAGGTCTTCAGCCTTAATGATTAATGGAAAACACAGAGGAAAGAACAATGGGGAGTTCTTTCTCTGGTAAGGGGGAATCTTCACATTCCAGAGACCACTGCCCAGCCCACAAAGCTAAGTAATGGTTTTCTCTAGGTCACAATCCTAGGGCTCTCCTTCCTGATTTCAGCCCCATAGATAAGGGGTGTTAAGTACATAGATTTCAGCATAGTGTCATTTGAGGGCAAATAATACATAAATTCAGAATGTTAGTAAAATATTAACAGACAAGAAAAAGCCATGACTATCTTTGCTAACACTTCACTTTTCTGGAAGGGTAAAGGAACAAGGGGTCAGGACACCACCCGACACTAACTGGTTCACGTTTGAAGGTGAAGGTACTTCCCCGAGATCTGCTCTCTGGTTTATGGATGAACTTTCACTCTACTTAAGCCATGGACTCAGTAAAAGTCCTTTATCACTCCAACCAGTGAAGTCACAGGCTCACTGATGATGGAGGTATTATCTTGCCCAATCTCTGTGCAAAAGAGGGATGATGCTGGGGTGCTAACAGTCAGCTCACACATGACTGGCCTTTAAGTCTTCTTACGTTCTCACAAAACTCTTCTGGACACTTCCAGCAAGTTAAGGCAGAGACAGACAAAGCTTGTTGTGCAGCCCAAAAACAACTTTTTTTTTCCTGGTGGGGTAGGGGGGGTGTCTGTGTTAGGGATCAAACCACAACCTTGTACATCCCAGACATGTGGTCTACCTATATGCGGTACACCCTTAGTCCTAGACTTCATTTTTAAAACTTGTCCCTTGAAGGAGAAGCAGCCACATTCATAGGGACTGACAGTAACAGAAGCAGCATTTGCCTACCCTGGTCAGATAAGCCTGGGCAAAGGCCAAGTCCTTCTGCTCCCTGAGTGGATCCCGCTCAAGAATGTCCTCATCATATAGCAACAGCAGCTTGGAGGTGTCCTTGCTGGCCCGAGCCCGACTTCCCCGCTTGTTGCGAGCTCGATGATTGCTCCGGCCCTTTCCAGCAGCTTTGATGTTCTCTCCTTGGAGTACATATGAAAAAGATTGTTTCTTGGTCTCTAGAACTATGCCATCCACCACATGTGCCACCCCATCCAAATCTAGTCAATGTCATGAAGTGACTCAGGAGAAGAGTAGCTGAGAAAGTAGTAAGAGAGGCAAATCTGCCTCTGTCCACTTAGCTCTACGCAGTCTGCAGCATAACTAGATTGACAGGGATAACAAGGAGATAAGTAACTATGGCATCTTGAAAGGAAATCTAAAGAGTGTGGCCTTAAGGTGGGGACTATGTTTTGATGAGGAACAAGCAGTATTTTCTGAAATAAATACAGCCCTTTCCTTCATACATATTGATAGATAAGAACAAGTATAAAAAATGTGGAACAATCTAGTGCAAATCTAGCAGGTGATGAGAATCAAATTAAATCAATCTTTCTTTCCTTTTTCTAATTTTTTTTTTTTTTAATTTTTTTGAGACAGGATCTTGCTGTGTAGCCCACACTGACCTGGAACTCACATCAATCCTCCTGCCTCAGCCTCTTGAGTGCTATGATTATAGTCGAGTGCCACCATGCCCAACCTACCAAACTCAAACTAAGCCTCTCTTCTCTATAAAGGCATCACGTTACACATCTGTCTTGGGGGAAGGGAGGCTGCAAGGAGATCCAGGGGACTTCCTCTGGTATCATCCAGCTGGTCTGTAAGCTACCCACTTTGTGCACTGTCCTCTGGACAATGCAGCTAAGTAAAATTGCCCTCAGCATGGGTTTGCCATACTCACCTGGTGGAGTTCTGCTGGTTTCCACTTCTGGAGCTGTCTTGGGTGAGGCCAAGGTGGAAGGGGGCTTCTCAGCAGCATCTCCAGCTGCTTCATCAGTCATTTCATCCTCTTTCTGCAGGTTTTCCATTCCTTCTGTTTCCTCCTCCTCCTCTTCTTCTGGCTCCGAGTTTTCCTCCTGGGAGTTCTCTTCCTCAGACTCCCCCTCCTGACTCATGCGCCTTTCAGATGCCAGCCAAGTCAGTTTCTCCATTGTTTCCTGAAACCCCCACAAACAATGCTTATAAGTGGCTTCTAGTGGCTCACAAAATGCTATAGCACAGAGCTGTATCAGGGGATCTAATGTAAAAAATGGGATCCTACCACTCTCGAGTTATGAAACCATGGGGGTAGCTGGTATAGGATCCTGACAGCAGATGGGAGAAAGAATATGCCTTTTGAAAGTCACCTCTGTATCCTGAAGATAGTTTTCCTTTGCCATTGCCTAAACTTGTGGCCTTCCCCCACCCTTTATTTTCTACAGTGCTAGGGATCAAACCCAGGGCCTCATTTCTACTAGGCAAGTGTTCTTCCACTTAGCTATACCATCAGCCCTTAGGAGCTACCTTTTAAGGCATTTAAAGTGTGTTCAGGTGATTTAACTTCATGTTTTTAAATGAGTTTAGCTCAACTAAGTAAAAATTTACTCTTTCCCTCTCATTTTGCCTCCATCCCAAAATTATGTCATATAACGTACTCAAAAGTCAAATAAATAAATTTAGGATTGTTTATAGCACAGCAAGCAAGTAGGTGACTTATCAATTTATTTAACTCACTCCTAAGTCCCCAAAGTACTTAAGACTGATAAGGGATGCTAGGCAGGAAGAAAGGGAATAAAGGGACCTGTGCTGCTTCACAGCCACCTCCGAGACAAATAGCCTGATCTTGTGTTTAGTACTTCCTTGACTGATAATAACCTTTACAAATAGCTGGTAGATAACTGCTTCCTACAAACGACCAGGTAGTACCTTTTATAAGCAGCCTGGTCTATAACCAGAACTCATTTTATAAATGAAGGCCACAGGTGCCTCCATGTCTGGGCTAGGAAAGGAGGTAAAGGGGGTTGTCATTTGAGGCAGGGCCCCTGTTGCCATAAACAGGAAAATCTGTTTTATAGCATTGGAAGGCCAGCCTGAGAGAAATCTGACACACCTGACAAGAAGATCAAAAAGAGAATATCTGTCCCCTTAATGAGACAGGGACTTAAAAAGCCCAAAAGTCCCACCCCTGAGGCAGACATCCTGTTTTCCACAGATGTCAGCAGTGTCCACAATGTCTGGAGTATTTATAGTTCTTAGCAATGTATACAGTTCTCAGCAATATCCAGAGGAACTTGCATAAGTCTGCAGCTGTCCACAGTTTACAAATGATCAGAGATGCCCGCAACCTCTTTGCTGGACCTACATGCTCCTGACCTCTAAGTCAGAAGCATAACTAGCTGTTCGCCGATCTTCACTGCTGGACCTGCCCAGTTTCTGATCTCTATCTCAGAAACTAAATGCTGAAGATGCTCACCGGAAGCTTGCTCGCCCCAGCATTGAGGTTCCCCTCTTTTTTTCCATCTCTCACTAAATTATTCTCAAAGTTCTCTGGATTTGAACCTGGGGCCTCACACATGCTTTTTCTAGTGCTCTACCACTGAGCCGTACCCTCAGCCCCCCACCTTTTTTTTGTTGTTGTTGCACTGGGGGTTGAACCTAGGGCCTCAAGCTTGCATGCTTTACAAGTACTGTACCACTGAGCTGCACCCTCAGCCCGTATTTTTACTTTTTGAGACAGGATCTCACTAAATTACACATACTGCCTCTGGTCTCCAACTTGCGATCCTCCCCCTTCCTGAGTCACTGGGATTACAGGCGTGCACCACCAAGCCTGGCTCTCTGTGGGGCTCCTTCTCCTGGGCTGGCCAGGTCCTGGGGCTGAAGCTCCACATACACTATATGGACCCATGGGATTGGGTGAGTGCGGTGGCGACAAGAAGGGCTTCGGGACACCTTCTTATAAAAGGAACTATTTATAGCTTTATTAAACAGCAAGATGATACAGCTCTGAGATATTACAGCTCAGGGATGTTACAGCTCTGAGAGTAGTAGATAGCTCAGCCTTTATGCTAGTCTCTCTCTGTGATGGTCTCTCTTGACTCTCATCGTCTTCTTCCCTCCTCCCCAAGGGGGAGCTTGAGGGTTCTTCTTGACTTGCTTATAGTCTTCTTAGTTGCTAGATGCCTTGATTGAAGTCTTCTGGGTCTTCTCCTTGTAGCTGGGTCGTCATTCTCTCTTGGTGGAAGGGTGACTCGAATCAGGGTCTCCAGGGTTGAGACTCTGACCCTGGTGGATGAGCTCTGCTTATATAGTCTGGCTGACCAATCAGAGATTGACACATCATGTGGGGTGATTGGGGCTTAACCTACCAGGTGAATATGCTAATAGGGCCATCCTAAAAGGACCAATTAGGTGGAGGGCCGTTACATCTGTTAGAAACTGTTAGGGTCCCTGAGAAACTGTTCTAATGGATGCAGGCCAAGTCAGTTGGGGGCAAACTGCTGAGGCAGGCCACAGGGGTCAAAGATGGGCCATGTAGGCCTTGACCCAAGTTGTTTCCAATTCATGGCCTTTTCCTTCCTCCCCTAGGGCAATCCCTACAGCTCTCCATTTTTTACTTTGTTGTTTAAGACAGGGTCTCACTAAGTTACTTAGGTTGCCTCTGGCAACCCTTTGGCCTCTGCCTCCCGAGTTGCTGGGAATAAAGGCATGTGCCATGGTGCCTGGCTCAGTTTTTAAGTTCTTTTATTAATGTGACCAAGAACTGAGGTTTGCTGTGAATGTCCCAGATTCCAATGGTGCCATGGTAACAAGGGACCCTGGATCCTGTCCCCCACTAACAAGACTACTCCCCACACTTACTTGGAGTTCAGGGACAGAAAGCACAGACTCCTCAGAAGCCGATGACATCTCATCTTCCTCATCTTGGGTAAGGTCATCAAAGTCCTCTTCTTCTTCTTCCTCTGGCCCATCCTTCTCTCCTCCAGTTTCTGGTCCTGCTGGAGTCCCCACTGACTGACCATCAACACTAGATGAGTCTTCAGGCTTCCTTGGGGGACTGCTAAGCACCACTTCCCGGTCCATGGAGGATGAAATATTCTTGGATGATCCTTTGTTCACATCTCTGCCTGCAGTTCCTTCATCAGGAAGCTCTTGAGGAGCTGAAAGAGATGCAGCTGGCTGACTCCTCTCCTCTTCCTTCTGCAGGATGGGTTGATTCCTCGCCTCTCTAGCACTGCTCAGCTCCTCCCCTGGGGACCCAGTGTTCAACTCCATAGAGTGTTCTTCTTTGATTTCATCACAAATATCCTGCTCAGGAAACCCACTGGAGATCTCCTCCCCAGGGTCCAGAGGTTCCATCTTGACAACTTCTTCTAAATCCCCAGGAGGAGAGTTTAGAGATTCTGGGAAGCGTTGAGGCAGTGGCTCCAGAGGTTGCCTGCCCTCCTCTGTTTTCACAACAGTCCAGCCACAGGGATTCTTCTCTGAGAATCCTTCCTGGGTTTCCGTTTTCACAACAGCCCAGCCACAGGCATTCTTTTCTGACAATCCTTCCTGGCTTTCTCTATCTGCTGGGGAAGGCCCTGGGCTGTGCTCCTCTTTGGGGAAGATAGTAGTACAGACAGGAGTTAATTCCTGGGGTTCTAACTTGGGTTCAAGGCTTTGAAAGGCATTTTCCCCTTCAGCCAATGGACAAACAATGTCCATGTTCACTTGGGCCTTGTCTTCAGGGGTGGAAGGTACGGAAAGATTCACAGAACTTCCAGAAACAATTAAGGGTGAGATGGAGGAAGCCACAAGAGGTTGGTTTAACGGACAGGGGAAAGAAGTAGGGTTAACCAAGAGTGTAGTGATGGGAATGGTCTGGGGATTTGGGGCCACAGCTGCATTAACAGGCTGGATCATGTTACAGCCACTGCCAAGGCTTACAACCTTCACAGTTGTTGCAGGAACAGTGAAGATAACAGGTGTGGGGTGGATGACAGGGGCAGGTTTCAGACAGGGAGAGGACTTGGCCCCCTTTCTTCTTGAGGGTTTCCGCCTCACACATGGCTTTAGAAACTTAGAAGGTGCAAGTGAGGGCAGCATAACCTTGGGCACAGGAACAGAGGAGATCAGGGTCTGGGACTCAGACAGAGGGCAGCTAGTACTGGCTTTATGGCTAGGGGGCATAGCAGGCCTTGCAGGAGACTCAGAACTATCTTCCCCACTGACTCCTAGTGGAGGGAAACCTGGAACTGTCTGTAAGACTGTGGCTGGTTGGATCAGGTGAGGAATCTGGACCACCATTTTGCTTGGAGGAGCTTCGGATTGAGTTGACCAGGCTGGTCTAGGTTGGATAAGGAGGGGCTTCAGGACTGAAGAACGCTTCTGTCTCCATGCCTTTCTGGAAAAACGCTTAGAAACTGGCTTCAATTTCAGTACTATACCCTTGGGCAATAGCAGTGGGTAGCGAGTTTCACTCCCCAATTCTGGTCTGGGATTTTCTAGGTCTTGATCTGCACTGATCTCAGTGGTTCCAGTCACATTTCCCACCTCTCTAGCATCATCAGCTATGTTTCGCAGTTCGTCCTGGATGGATGGCAGACTGGCCTATTGGGAATAAGAACAGTTTGATCCAGCACATGTCAGAATTTCAAGAAAAGAATAAGGTTTTCTAGATTTTAAGGACCTTTCCAAGACAGTCTGAAGATCTTTCCAAGAAGAGTTTTTCTGTACACCACATTTCTATGAGGACCACATTCTAATTTTATATTCTATAAACTCTTCTCTGAACTTCCTTTAGGAAATTATTATTTTACCCATTATTCTGAAAGAGTTCTGGAATCACTTAGGAAAAGGGCAGAAATATAAGAGAGGAAGAGTGAATAAGGAAGATTTCTTAAGTATTAGTGCTCTAACTAAAGTATAGGAAGCTTAAAGTAGCTCTTGATAATTCTGCCAGAGTTTTTAGTGGCCTTCTGCCTCCTATAGATATTAATGAAGAGAGTTTTACCTTTAACCAGAATGGGAGCCTGTGTTCTTCCCTTTCTATAGGTGGCTTCCACTGATGTGGCTGGATCTCTTCACAGCACCTTACTAGAATCGGCAGTTGTTTGGTCTTCTTATAAAACTGAGCATGAGGAAATAAAGCATAAGTTATTTCTGCCAGAAATGTCACCCTCTGTTAGGCTGTAGAATGGGGTTGCTGGCATTTGAGATGCATGCACACACATTCATACACACACACACACAAATATCCACATGTAAAAATATCTAAGTAGCATATGAACAATTCCCTGCATTTTAAATTAAACTAATCTCTAATTAATAAAGATTCTGCAATTACTCAATATCTTCTAAACTGACAATCTCTATTCTGGTTGCCAGGAAGGGAAAAGTTTAGGTCACAGAGAAAAGAAAGCAAATGGTCAGAGTAACATTATATAAAATTTACCCCGTTCCACAGCTGCAATGATAATGCCTAATTCTCATCTTGGACACATGAAAGTTACTTTTAAGGAAGTGATGATGTTTACAGCATTGGAAGAGAAAAGAAAGAAGAAAAGAGAGACTGACCATTCTGTCTTAAGAGTAAATGATAACTGGGTGTGATGGCACACAACTGTAATCCCAGGAACTCAGGAGGCAGAGGGAGGAGGATCACCAGTTTGAGATCAGAGGTAGCCTTCATAACTTCATGAAACCCTGACTCAAAATAAAAAAATGGGTTGGGGAGGGTATAGCCCAGTAGCAGAGCACCTGCAAAGTATGTGTAAGGGCCTGGGATCAACCCCCAAAGAATCACACACAAAAAAAAATAGAGCAGGGCATGGTGGTATACTCCTATAATCCCAGGGACTTCCGAGGCAGAGGCAGGAGGATTCCAAGTTTGAGACCAGAGGAAGCCCAGGGTAACTTAGTGAGACCCTGTTTCAAGATAAAAAAATAAAGGAGCTAGGGTTTCAAGGATATAGCACTTGCAAAGTATATTCTAGGCTTGGGTTCTGCCCCCCACCCCCGTACCTCCAAACAAACAACAACAGGAAAAAAAAAAAAAGGGGTAAAATGAGGACAGATTAAAAATCTGATGAAGGGCAGTTACACCCCCCAAGTCCCTCCCAGTGGTGTAGCTGGGTGATAGTCACACCCCTACCCTGGCAGCAGCTTTGATGGAAAGGATGATCTCAGGACTGAAGATAACAGGCACAGGTGAGGGCTAGGGGTGTGGCTTAGTGATGGAACAATTGCCTAGCATGCACGAGACCCTGCATCCCTACCAGTACTGCCAAAAAAAAAAAAAAGTTGAAAACACTAGAGACAAAAGAAAAATCTTACATATGCTGCCAGAGATTGGGAAAAACAGGTGTCACACTAACGTTCATGAGTCAAAATTTCTATAGGGTACACAGGAGCCAGAAGAAAACAGAGGAAAGCACTTTAAAAATTCTCAGAAAAAATACTGCCAACTAAATATTCTAGACACAGTGAAGGAGGAGAGAATAATAGAGACATTTTTTCCCCAGTACTTTGGTGTTGAATCCAGGACCTCACACATACTTTGAAAGTGTTCTACCACTGGGCTGCACACTCAGCCTATTTTTTGTTTTTGTTTTTATTTTTTTTATTTTCAGACAAGGTCTCACTAAATTGTGCAGTCTACCTCAGGCCTCAAACTTGCGATCTCCTGCCTCAGCCTCCAGAGCCACTAGCATTACAGGTGTATGCCATGGAACACTCTTTTTTTCAACTTTTCATTTAGAAATAATTATGGGTTTATAGGAAGATGCAAAAAAAGTAGAGGTTCCATATTCTCTTTGCTCAGTTCCCTCAATGGTAACATCTTCAGTTAAACAGAAATAAGAGTTATATATACAAGTGTATACTACAAAAATCAAAATCAGGAAATTGCCATTTGAACAATCCAAAGATCATGAATAGAGACAGGTTAAATGTCTTTTTCAGAATGTTACTTGAATATGCTCCATTAAAATAAGGAAGGAAGTAAAGTAATAAAAAAGGATGCAGCACTAAGCACATAAAAAAATCTAATGTAAGAAAGAAGCACTGGACATATTGGTGCATGCCTGGAATCCCAGCACACAGGAGGATCTTAAATTCAAAGCCGATGTGGGCTACAAAGACCTGGTCTCAAAAAGACAACAGGAATCCTGAGGATGACCATGAAGTGGTGAAGAAAAATCCAAAGAAGACCTCAATGCAGCAAGGCAAAGGAGCAACACATTCAGAGTGGAATAGTGTCATAGGGTTCAGGGAGAGAATTCTTCAAGATGAAAACAATAGAATACCTAGAATGCTTGAACACACTGAAAGTAGATTTATAAAATTTAAGGAAATATCAAGTGTTGATCTGGTAACAATTACATAATAAAATCAACCCTTCAATATAATTACTAATAAAATACTCAGCAGGAAAGGCAAAATATCACAATACACTCTATATTACATAAGTCAGCCACGGGGAGCATTTATATAGGCTTTATAATATTATATGTAAGCCTTGGATAAAATCTAATTAAAATTGTGACAGTGAGAAGATTGGAGAGCAGAAATATGCATGTTTGTAGTGAGAGTAAAGGAATGAAGAGAAAGCAAAATACTCAGCATCCACAATGGAAAGGTAAGAAATTAGGTCTAAATCTAAAACATCAAAAAGTGTCAACTATAAGCATGCTACATAGACATGGTGGTAAATTCATAATCCCCCCAAAATAACTTGGTTAGCAGAAAAGGGGGAGAAAATTTCTTTTCATAACAAGCCCCATAAAACAATGTGATTTCTTAAACCTTTTTAACTATTTGATTCTAAAGTAGATGCTATTAAAACTTTGGCATAAGGACCTAAATAAAAGAAGAGTTAAGGAGAAGGATATACGTAGAATATTGTCTACACTTGCAAGGTTAGAGTAAAAGAAAAAGAGACTACATGGCTAGAAGGAATCAAGGAATTGTGAAATCTTTTTTTTTTTTTTTTTTAAACATTCTTGGGAGTTGAACCCAGGGCATCGCACATACTTTGCAAATGCTTCACCACTGGCTTGCACCCTGAGCCCATTTTTCATTTTTAAAATTTTGAAAGCCAGGTACGGTGGTGCACACCTGTAACCCCAGAGGCTCGGGAGGCGGAGGCAGGAGAATCACAAGTTCAAGACCAGAAGCAGTCTGTATAACTTAGCAAGACCCTGTCTCAAAAAGTACAAAAAAAAAAAAAAAAAAAAAAAAAAAAAAAAAAAAAAAAAAAAAAAAAAAAAAAAAAGGGTTGAGGGTACAGCTCAGAGGTCCAGCACTTGCAGAGCATGCAAATGCGCAAGGCCCTGGGTTCAACCCCCAGTACCGAGAGGGAAAAAAAAAAAAAAAAATTGAGACAGGGTCTCACTAAATTATACAGACTGCCTCTGGCCTTAAAATTGAGATCTTCTGGCCTCAGCCTCCTGAGTAGCTAAGATTACAGGCGTGTGTGACTGTACCTAGTATTGTGAAATCTTTTAAGACTTGAATAATTTCACATTTAGGGGAAATATCTGTAAGACAGGATGAGGATGAAGATACTTCAGAAGAAATTAATGGATCAATGTTCCTTTTTGAAAAGGTAACAGCAGAATTAATCTAGTGCACAAGTGGGAGTAATGAGCCTTAG
The DNA here is from genome assembly GCA_007922755.1 of Pedetes capensis. Classification (NCBI taxonomy): domain Eukaryota; kingdom Metazoa; phylum Chordata; class Mammalia; order Rodentia; family Pedetidae; genus Pedetes; species Pedetes capensis. The sequence continues at coordinate 34,821 of VMDO01005127.1, forward strand.
ATAAAAGAAGGACCCTTTCTTCACTGATACTAAGATAAGGAAAAAAGGATGGGTACACGTATGTGGAAGACTTACAGGGAGCTTTCAGAAAACACTCACTTTAATGATATTGTTAGGAGCTCTGTTCAAGTTGAGGTTCTTGATTCTCACCGTCAGTTGGTGGGCGGTCTTGCAGGTTACAAGGTACTTGCTGATTAGAAGCTTGGGATACTCAGTCCCTTCAAAATGCTTCAGTCCTAAAGCTAACAAACTGAGAAAGGAGCAATGACACTAAATCTCACTTTACCGTCCTTCCTTCTAAAATCCGCCCCAGACTAACTCCACTTTAAAATCCACTTTTTCTACACTTAATTTTATTTTATTTTAGTTTTTACAGTACTGGGGGTTTAAACCCAGGCCCTCACTCATGCTTTGCAAGTGTACTATCCCTAAGCTGCAACCAAACCCTTTTTTGATGTTTTGAGACAGGGTCTTACTAAGTTATGCAGGCTGGCTCTGGCCTTGAACCTGCAATCATTCTGCCTCCACCTCCTAAATTGCTAGGATTATAGGTACGCACCACTGCGCTTGGTTTACACTTAATTCTTATATATACTGGTGGCTACTCAATAGAAAATTTCAGATATTTAGTGAGTGCTAACAAGTTCTGTAAGAACCAAACAGGAAGGGCTAGAGGGGTAGCTCAGTAACAGACTACTTGCACAGCATGTATGAGGCCCTAGTTTGATCCCCAGCACCACTACTACCACCACCACAACACAGGAATTCACAACTGACTGGAATAAGGAAAAATAACTGTCAGGTTCAGTGATGCACACCTGTAATCCCAGCAACATGGGAGACTGAGGCAGAAAGATTGTAAATTTAAGGCCAGAGGTAGCCTGGCCAACTCAGTGAGACTGACTCAAAGTTAAAAAAAAGAAGAAAGAAAAGAAAAGGAAGGAAAGGAAAGGAAAAGAGAAGAGAAAGAAGAAGGAAAGAAAAGAAAAAGGAAAAACAAGGTATAAATCATTAATAAACTGGGTGTGGTGGTGAGCACCTAAAGTCTCATCTACTTGGAAGGCTGAGACAGGAGGGTCACTTGAGCCCAGGGGTTCAAAGTCAGCCTGAGTAACAGCAAGATTTTGTCTTAAAAAAAATTAATAAATATCAAATCATGATGAGCTGTACCTTAAACATACAAAAATAGTTTAAAGGAAACAGAAAAGAAGGAAAAATATTCTAATAAAACAAATACAAAATGAATAACACATAGCAGGTTTGACAATTAAATCAGCATCAACACTGCACCCCATATAACATAAACTGTGTTTATATATGTACATATTTATGGATAAGTTTATCAGTACACATCAAGAGCCATAAAAAATGTTTATAATCTTTAATGAATAATCCCACTCTTGGAAATTTATCCACAGAAAAAAGCCCAAAAGATTTTAAAGGGCCTAAAGATTTTAAGGGGGCTGGGATTTAGCTCAGTTGGTAGAGCACTGCGCTGCAGTCTCTGAGGTCCCAAGTTCGATTCCCAGCACCGCAAAAATGGAAGAAGGACCTGGCAATCCACTCCCAAGGCAATCCCAAAACAGTCTGTCATTGAAAACCCTATGAGGGTCGCTATGAGTCGGATACCAACTGGACGGCACCTAACAACAACAACAACAAAGATTTTAAAGATATTAATGTAGCTCAGTGGTAGAGCACTTGGCTAGCATGCTTGATGCCCTAGGTTCAATCCTCAGCAACTACCACACACACAAAAAAAGAATTTAATAAACTCTGGCTGGTTGCCATGGCACACACCTATAATCTCAGCAACTTGGGGGGCTGAGGCAGGAAAACTGAAAGTTCAAAGCCAGAGGTGGCCTACACAACTTAGCAAGACCTAGTCTCAACATAAAATAATAACAACAAAAAGGCTGGGCGTGCAGTACAATGGTAAAGCACTTGCCTATTATGTGTAAATTCCTAGGTTCAATCACCAAGTACTACCAAAAAAAAAAAAAAGGATCTATGCACAAAGATCTTTGGCAAAGCTTCAAAACAGTAAAACAGGAGGAATAAAAATAGTCATTGGTCAGGCATGGTGGCACATGCCTATAATCCCAGTACTCATGAGACAGACATTGTTGTTGTTAGGTGCCGTCGAGTCGGTATCCAACTCATAGCAATCCTTATAGGGTTTTCAATGGCGACTGTATCGGGATTGCCTTGGGAGTGGATTGCCAGGCCCTTCTCCCACATGAGACAGATGTAGGAGAATCAAAAAAATCAACGGCTGTAGCTCAGTGGAAGAGTGCTTTCTAGTAAGCACAAGGCCTGCCCCCCACCAAACAAACAAACAAACAAAAAATTAAAGGAATATAAGGCTATTAAAGATTACTTTAAAAGATAATATAGCCAAAAAAAAAAAAAAAGACTATGTTACATATCACAGAAAAAACAAGTTAAAGATGTTAAAAATAATTAATAAAACAGCAAACCCAAGCCAGGTACCATAAAGTATTTGTATAATCCCAGCAATAGGA
>VMDO01005127.1:37445-51265 GCA_007922755.1 Pedetes capensis
TAAAAAAAAAAAAAAAAAAAAAAAAAGGCAAAACACAAATTACTCAAGTTGATAGTAGTTACGTAAGAAATACAAAGAAAAGAACCACTGTTTTGGGGTGGTGTGGTAGGATACTAGATAAAACCTTTTTTTTTTTTCTTTGAAAAACTGCCTGTAACAGTATTTCAAGAATGTATAATAAATAAAACATGAAACAATGAAGCTGGGCATGGTGAGGCATGCCTATAATCCCAGCACTTGGGAGGCAGAGGTAGGAAGATCACCTCAGTTTAAGGCCAGCTGGGACTACATAGTAAGATGTTGTCTCAAAAATAAAATAAAATAAAATAATGATTTGAAGTGTTTCAAAATGTGTGTGACATCTTATCAAAAGAGCAGTACTTGGCACTGCTGGAACAAGCACATATGATAGAATTCTGTCCATCCACACTGCTTTTCTTTTGTCTTTGTGTGCATGTCTTATACACATCTTATTTTCTCTAAGCAATTCAAGAGGAACTGTCTTCTTGGGATGTTTTGTTGTTTTTAACAGTCTTGCTATGTAGTCCAGCCTGCCTCAGCCTCCTGAGTGCTAGGATTACAGGCATGTGCCACCAGACCCAGCTAGTAAGTTCTTTTGTTCTTTTCAGTACTAGGGGGTTGAACCCCAGGGCCTTACGCAGGCTAGGTGAGTGCCTTATCACTGAGCGGCACTACTAGCCCCTTTTTAAATTTATTTTTAATTTAATTTTTATTTTTTGTGGTACTGGGGTTTGAACCCAGGGCCTCACGCTTGCATGCTCTCCAAGTGCTGGACCACTGAGTTGCACCCCCAGCCGATTTTTTTTTTTACTTTTTAAGACAGTGTCTCTAAATTACACAGACTGCCTCTGGTCTTAAAACTTGCGATCCTCCTGCCTCTGCCTCTCAAACCAACGGGATTAAAGGTGTGCACCACCATGCCTGGCTCCCTTTTTAAATTTTGAGACAGGATGTCACTAAATTATGCAAGCTGCCTCTGGCCTCGAACTTGCAATCCTCTTGCCTCTATCTTCTGAGTCACTGGGCTACCAGCTTTCTGACCAATCTGTTCTTTTGCATCACCATAGTAAACTTACTTGTCCTCAGCCTTAGCGAAGAAGATCTTATCCTGAGGATTAGCTGCCTTCAAGGAACATATTGGAAGTAGCTCTGGATACATGAAAACCTTGTTTGTAGCCAGGATCCAAGCCACTTGCTTTGGCAAACAGGGAAATTCACCAGCTGTATGAAAAACATCTACGATAAATGGAATTCTAAGACCAAAGAGGAATTCACAAAAGTTTGTGAATATATTTTTGCATTCAGAATAGCTGTCCATATCTGATTGATCCCCTTCCATCTGTCTTTTCCCCCAAATTTCCAGTCTTTCTCCACTTGATATATACCTAAAAGTCCCATTCCATTTCAATGAAAGCTGATTCTCTTATTCTTTCCTATGTGGAATACTTTATACACTTGTTGTTATGTGCTGTCGAGTTGGGTCCAACTCATAGTGATCCTCATAAGGTTTTCAATGGATGATTGTTTCAGGAGTGGGTTGCCAGGTCCTTATCCCACTTCTGCGGTTCTGGGGATCAAACCCAGGGCCTCACAGAGTGAAGAGCAGCACTCTACCAACTGAGCTAAACCCTAATCCCACTTTACACATTAAGTAACATAAACACAAAGCACCTAGTAATACCTGGCACACACTATATGCTGAAAAATTTTTACCTCCTCTCCCCTTTAAGTTTTTGAAAGATAAGAAACCTTCAACAATGCTTGCTTTCTTCTAGGATAAGCTTCCAAGTTCTTTAAACTCCCTCACAAACCTGGTGTTCCAAACTTTATTTTTATTTGATTAGTATTTAACTTTTATTAAGTTCTTCCCAGATTCCTCTTGAGTTTGGGGAGAAAAACCATAAAAGGAATGAGACAATTCAGTCTCATCTCTTTCTGTCTTCCTGTCTACTAGCCTCTTAATTTCAGGCAGCTTTCCCCCTCCAGAGACAAAAACTACTCTATCCATACTTTTCTCTCTGTAAGTGTTATTTTTATACATGCACAAGAAAAACACTTGGGACTAGGTATAAAAGTTATTACTACAGCTGTTCAATCAAGTTTTCATTATGAATATACAGCTAGGCTATTGAAGCAGTTTGGGGTCAGTGTCTATAATATAACAGTACATTTAACAGTACATTAACAGTACATTTAATAGTATAACAGTACATTTAAATTTAGCTATATTCAACTTAATTATTAAGAGTCAGGGATTTAAAGTCTAATCTACAGACAAACCCAAAGTCAGAACACACCATAATTAATTTGCTAAATCAGGAAACAAGTCAGAAGTAAATCCTTGGCTTCAGGGAACACAGTAAATATTTTCTCAAAAATACTAAAGCAATGCAAGGTAGAAACTAAATCTCCAAGTTTCCTTTTTGGGAGTTGTTATTTTGTTTTGTTTGAGACAGGGTCTCACTAAGTTGCATAGGCTGCCTCTTGCATCAAACTTAACTTGCAATTCTCCTACCTCAGCCTCCCAAATCATCAAAGTGCCCAGCTGCAAATTTCTTCAAAATTGAATGTGGCAAATGTACAACATCTATAACTTGGTGCCTAACACCCTAATCAATTTTTCATTCAAAATGGAGATATTGCCAATCCTACAATCATTATGGGAAGTAAAATTATAGGAAGTAAAATGAGATGGTCCCTTTTGTGTGTGTGTGTGTGTGTGTGTGTGTGTGTGTGTGTGTGTTGCTGGGGATTGGACCCAAGGCCTCAAGCATATTAAGTGCTGTACCACTAAGCTACACTCCCGACCCATGAGTTGGTCTTAATCAATCATAAAATATAAACCTAAACATGACCAAACATCAACATTTGACTTCTATTTTTACCAGAACCCAGTTTATCTTGGCCTGACATCTAACACTGACCCACAAATCATTTAAGTCCAGTTCTTAGCAATGAGTCTCATATCTCTACCGCCCACAACTCTATTTTGTTCTGTCTCCTTGTCTTACATAAGCACAGATACTATCATATAATTCTAGAACTTAGAGTACAGAGAGAGGATAAAAGAAAAAGAAGGGAGAAATTACAAATATTCTGTGTCTTCCATTCCTAGGAAATTACTTAATCTTTATTTCCCACTGCAAATGAAAATTTGAAAGCTGGGTGTGATGGTACACATCTGTAATCTCAGTATTTGGGAGACTGAGGTAGGAGGATTACAAATTCAAGGCCAGTTTGGGCTACACAGTGAGACCCTGTCTCAAAATATCCAAAAATAAATAAATTTTTAAAAAAATTATAATATAAAAACTTGAAGTTTACACGTTTCCTACCAGTCTTCCTGATAGTTTTACGAGGACTCCAGTCAATGCTGACATGTGTGTTGAAGTCTTCAATGAGCTGCATAGCTCCCATCCAGTTACAGGGTTGGAACAAAGTCTGAAACTTGGGGTTGAACTGTTGGTGAAGGGCGATGGAGTTTTCAGCAAAGGTTCCCAGCTCTTTCTGGGAAAATAGCATACAAATGAGATCTAAGACAATTGCAGACAATATTAGTAGCCCTTCATCTCTGAACGAGCAACTAGCCTTCCCACTACAGGATAAAAACAGGTAAAAATTATAAAGTTTTTCATAATTAACATTATTCCATCAAGATTTCTCTTTTGCTGAGTCCTAAAATATTCAGGGATTGTATAACCCATTCATTTGTTCTTGTTTTATTCTCAGACTGAGTGATCCTCAGCCTTATTAATGTATGGTCTAGTGCCCAATGTAGAATCAAAGTTCTTAAGAATGAGGGTCATTAATTTTAAATGTTTTTGTCTTTTGATTTCTCTGAACAACACACAGAACAAAATTGTTTTCATGATTCTCTGAACACAGTAAGAAGTCAATACACTCTGTTGACCACTAGGAAGCTTAGAATATTAGCAAACATTCCACTTAAACTCCAAAGAGACTTTAGAGAGCACAATCATTATCCGCCCAAAAGTTCAGTGGCAAGTTATTTTTGTGGTACTAGGGGCCGAACCCAGGGTCTCATGCATACTTTGCAAGTACTCTACAACTGGACTGTACCCCTAACCCATTTTTAAAACTTTTTATCTTGAGTCAGGGTTTCACTAAATTATGCAGGCTGCCTCTGACCTTGAACTTGTGATCCTCCTGCCACTGTCTCCTAAGTCACTGGAATTACAGGCGTGTGCCACTGCACTAAGCCATCAATTTTTTATAGGGTTTAAAATTTCAAATTTATAAGTCCTTTTCCAAAATATGTCAAAATGTCTTGAACAAAATTAATTCCTTACATAAAACACTAATATTGAGCAATGAATTCAACATCTGTAAAAGACAGGAGTACCACCAAATAAGTCAGAGTGGTTCCAAACATGGGGAAGAGGATTCAGTAAAAATGTCAGAAGGACAGTAATTCAGAAAACTGAGTATATTTTCTATCATTTCCTGGATATTAGTGGCTCATGCAATATCAGCCAACATAGGAAGACATAAAACAAAGTACACACAGTGTCCAAAAACATCCAGAAGCATAAATTTAGTGAATCAGTGAATAACCTGGACTGTAAGAAATGACTTGCCATAGGCCAGGAGCTGGGGCACATGCCTGTAATCCCAGCGACTTGGGAGACAGAGGCAGGATTGCAAGTTGAGGACCAGAGACAGTCTGTATAATTTAGCGAGACCCTGTCTCAAAAAAAAAAAGGTTAAAAAATGGGCTGGGGGTGCAGCTCAGTGGTATAGCACTTGCAAAAGCGTGCAAGCATGAGGCCTTGGGATCAACCCCTAGTACTGGGGGGGGGGGAGAAAAAAGGAAAGAAAAGAAAAAGAAAAAGAAAAAGAAAAAGAAATGACTTGCCAAGCTAACTTCACACTCAAATGTTTAGAGTTAGGGATATGTGGAACCTTACAAGAAATATCCTGGCGGTACTGGCCTCGGAACTTAGGCTGGGGTTGGAAGTGGCGAGAAGGTAGATTTGTGTCAAGAGTTGAACGTGCTAAGGAGGGAAAGAAAATAAAACATAGACATATTATGATGTTGTCATTTCAGGAACACAAAGAGAGCTTAACAAGATGTTTGGAAATTTATCACACACATTTTGCTTTCTGCGGAGACTATTAGAACAACATAGGATCTTGGCATAAAATTCTCAGATATGCTCCATCAAGCAGAATGACAGAAATACAGGAAATTTAACCTCAAACCAGAAAGACTGAGATTAGAAAAAGAAAAAAACAAAAACCTGTCTGGCATGAAAAGTTATCAAATTTCAGAATGGATTACAAAAGACTCTTTGAAATCTCCAATTCTGAATACAAACAAGATCCTTGTGTGCTTTCCTCCCTAAGCCATAAGGTTATGAACACGATGATCTCTCAAGAGCCTAATTAATGTGAATATCAATGGGTAGTAAGATAGGTATCTCTGCTATCTCTAACTTATGCAAAACTGTTCATTTTTGTATTCAGTATTAAGCCATGAGATAATCTAATACCTGCATCATAAAAAAAGAGTCTCACCTGCTGCATCTGCTGCTGGAGTCTCTTCCTCTGTGCTGGGTCTAGACTCAGTGTCTGATGGACTTTCTCACTCTGAGGCTTAAGTTTCTCTACCTCCTGTGGCTGTTTGGCTGAAGATTTTTTCATCCTTAGCTGTTCAAGTAGCTCCTTGACTGTCCGGTGTTGTTCATTTAGCAAGTTGGCCAATGGTTCCTCAAATCTATCCCCACAAGGAAATAACGGAATTTGAACATTTTCCTAGGTCTACAACACATCCAAGTCCTTCTAATGGTGTGCTAAGAAAGCCTGAACAATGTTCATTTACTGCTATTGCTCACCTCCCAATTTAGCCAACAGACTCCTTAAATAAGTATTTTCCAAAAATTGTTAGTATAAATTCAAATAAGATAATTCTGGGGCTTGGAGTATGGCTCAGCAGTACACTGCTTGGCTAATCCTGAGGACCCGGGTTTGATCCTCAGCACTGAAGAAAAAAGAAAAACTAAAAAAGATTCTGATTTATACTCCACCCTATTCTTCTACAATTACTCCTATTAGTAACATACAAATGGAGAGGAAATTAAATAGAAATCTTGGAGAAACATTTGATAACAAAACAGCCAAGGAGCTGCTGTTGTCAGGTGCTGTCAAGCTAGGGCCAACTCATAGTGACCCTAAGTACAGCAGAACAAAACACTCCTGATGCTGTGTCAGGTACACAATCTTTTTTATGTTTTAGCCCATTGTTGCAGTCACTGTGTCAATCCATCTAGTTGTTGTTAGGTGCCATCGAGTTGGTTGACTCATAGCGACCCTATGTACAACAGATGAAACACTACTGTCAGTGCTTCTCTGCTATTCATAGGGTTTTCAATGGCAGATTTTTTTTTTTTTTTTTTTTTTTTTTTTTTGTGCTACTGAGGTTGAACCCAGGGCCTCACGTTTGCATGCTTTGTAAGTCCTGGACCACTAAGCTGCGCCCCCAACCCATTTTTTTACTTTTTGAGACAGGGTCTCACTAAATTACACAGACTGCATCTGGTCTTGAACTTGTGATCCTTCTGCCTCCGCCTCCCAAGCCACTGGGGGGATTACAGGTGTGAGCCACCGTGCCCGGCTGGCAGACTGTTTTTTGAGAGTGGGTTGCTGGGTCCTTCTCCCAAGTCTACAGCACCTGGTGTTCCCAGGGGATCTCCCATCCAAGTACTAACCAAGCCTGACCCTGCTTAGTTTCCGGGATCTGACAGGATCAGACACCACAGTGGTATGGCTGCAGGCCATCTAGTTGAGGGTATTCCTTTTTCTTGTTGACCTGCCACTCTCCCAAACATGGTGCCTTTTCCAGGGATTGGTCTCTCCTAACAATATGTGAAAATACGTCAGTCTAGCCATCCTAGCTTCTAGGAGCACTCTGGTTGCACTTCTAGGACAGATCTGTTAGTTCTTTTTACAGTCCATGATATATTCAATATTGATCTCCAGCACCATAATTCAAAAGCATCAATTCTTCTCTTGTTTTATTGACACAATGCATATGATGCAACTGAAAACAGCACAGTAGGAGTCTGGCACACCTTCATCTTCCATGTGACATCTTTACTTTTCAGCACTTTAAAGAGGTCTTTTGCAAAAGCTTTTCCCAGTGCAATGTGTCTTTTGATTTCCTGATTGCTGCTTCCATGGGTGTTAATTATAGAAAGAAGTAAACCAAAATCTTGGACAACCTCAATCTTTTCTCTATTTATCATGAAGATGTGTACTGACCCAGTTGTAAGGATTTTTGTTTTGTTGATGTTGAGGCACAATCCACATTGAAGGCTATGTTCTTTGATCCTCATCCGTAAATGTTTCAAATCCTCTTCACTTTGAGCAAGTAGAGTTGTCATCTGTATCATGCAGGTTGTTAATAAGTCTTCCTCCAATCAAGATACTGCTTTCTTCTTCCTAAAGTCCAGCTTCTTGGATTATTTGCTCAGCAAAGAGATTGAAAAGATATGGTGAAAGGATACAGCCCTGATGCACACCTTTCTTTCTTTCTTTCTTTCTTTCTTTTTTGTGGTACTGGGGGTTGAACCCAGGGCCTCCCACTTGCATGCTTTGCAAATGCTGGACCACTGAGCTGCACCCTCAGCCCATTTTTTTTACTTTTTGAGACAGGGTCTCGCTAAATTATGCAGACTGCCTCTGGTCTCAAACTCACGATCCTCCTGCCTCTGCCTCCCAAGCCACTGGGATTACAGGCGTGCACTACCATGCCCGGCATACACACCTTTCTTCACTTTAAACCAAGCAATCTTTCCTTATTCTGTTCAAACGACTGCCTCCTCAGCATGTACAGATTTCTCATAAGTAAAATTAAGTGCTCTAGTATTCCCATTCTTCACAATGTTATCCGTAATTTGTGATCCACCCAGTCAAATGCCTTTGCATAGTTAATAAAATACAGACAGATCTCTTCCTGGTATTCTCTGCTTTTGGCTAATACTCATCTGATATTAGCAGTGACGTCCCTGGTTCCATATTCTCTTTTGAATATGGCTTGATTTCCAGCAGTTCTCTGTCTATACACTGCTGTAGTGCCTTCTGAATGCTCTTTAATAAAATTTTACTTGCATGTGATATTAATGATAGTTCAGTAATTTCCACATTTGGTTGGATCCCCTTTCTTGGGAATAGGCATAAATATGGATCTCTTCTAATCAGTTGGCCAGGTAGCTGTTTTCCAAATCTCCTGGCATAAACAAGTGAGCACTTCCAGTGCTGCATGTGTTTGCTGAAACATCTTTGTTGGTATTCCATCCATTCCTGGAGCCTTATGTTTCGCCAATTCCTTCAAGGCAGCTGCCACTTCGTCCTTCAGTACTATTGATTTCTGATCATATGCAACCTCTTGAAATGGGTGGTCATCCACCAATTGTTTTTAGCATAATGACTCTGTTTATTCCTTCCATCTTCTTTTGATATTCCCTGCATTGTTTTACATTTTCCCTATAGAATCCTTCACTATTGCCACTTGAGGCTTGAATTTTTTCTTCAACTCCTTCTTATTGTTAGGCGCCATCAATTCAGGTCTGACTCATAGTGACTCTCACAGCATTGTCTTTTCTTTTCTTTTTTTCCTTTATTAGTTAATGATGATGGGTGTAGAGTAATACAGCATTGACTTTTTCCATTATGCATCCTTTACATCACTCCTAGCAACACTCACATCAACCCACAAAGTTTATGGAGACTTATGGCTAGTATATAGTTAAACTCTGATAATTATTTGGGTTATCTTCTCCTACTTTTCCAACATACTCATGAAGTTGTGCTGTTTACACTGAGATTGGCCTCTCCCCCTTCATCTCACCTCACTGACCCTCCTCCTCATCCCATCTTCTCCAGTCTTCACTTCCCTCTGCTAGATTCCCCCCTCCTCCTTTCCACTCCTTATATTGTCCCTTCTATGCTAAGTTTAATTGTACGTTTTTTATATTTCAATTTATGTATAGGATTTTTTCCTTCTTTTAAGTATGATTCAGCACCCACATATGTGTGAGAACATATGTATTTCTCTTTTTGGGCTTGTGTTCGTTCACTTAAGATGATGTTCTCCAATTCCATCCATTTTGCTGCAAATGACATTATTTCAATTTTTAAATTGCTGAGTAGTACTCCATTGCCTCACAGGATTTTTTGTTGTTGTTGTTGTTGTTGTTGTTTTGCGGTACTGGGGGTTGAACCCAGGGCCTCAAACTTGCATGCTCTGCAAGTGCTGGACCACTGAGCTGCATTGCCAGTCCACTTTTTTTACTTTTTGAGACAGGATCTCACTAAATTACACAGACTGCCTCTGGTCTCAAACTTGAGATCCTCCTGCCTCCACCTCCCAAACTGCTGGATTACAGGTGTGCACCACCGTGCCCGGCTTCTCGCAGGGTTTTCAATGGATGAATGTTCCGGGAGTGTTTCAGGAGTGGATTGCCACATTCTTCTCCCATTTTTGTCGTGCTGGGGATCAAACCTGGGGCCTCAGAGAGTGCAGAGCATTTGCTCCAGCAACTGAGCTAAACCCCAGCCCGTTTCAATTCCTTAAGCTTGAGAAAAACAGCGCATGTTCTTCCCTTTTGGTTTTCTATCTCTAGCTTTTTTTCATGGCATTATAATATTTGGGAATTAATCATTCTTGCATCTTACTGACATCCACATTGTATTGTAACTTGTTTTGTTTGTTTGCAGTACTGAGAGGTTGAAACCAGGGCCTTGAGTATGATAGGCAGATGCTCCACTACTGAGCTGTATTCTCAATCCCTTTTTTATGTTTTGCTTTTGAGACGTTGTGCAGACCACATCTGGGCTTGAATTTGCAATTTTCCTATCTCAGCCTCCCAAATTGCTGGGATTATAGGTGTGTGCCACGATGCCCAGCTATAACTTGCTCTTAACAGTAATACAGAATCTTCCAAAAGTACAGCCTTTGGTCTCTAATTTACCAGTTATGCCCTTCCCAGGTCTAGCTTCTCCCATCTCCCTGTCAATTCAGGCTGCTCTGCCTTCTTTTCTTAAAAAGTCAATGCCCTTTCAGAATGAAGCAGGAAGGAGACATGCTAAAATACATGATAGTTTAGATGAACAGAATTGAGTAGTTCAATTATTACCATAATAACCTGCATGATAACATCTTTCTTTTAGCCCTTTGAATTCTTCTCCTAAGCTTCCTAACTATAACTTCACACCCCTGCCTCCTTATCGAGACACTGTTTCCAGGGCTGAAACAAGAATCTAAATAACTAGGTATGTTATTTCTGAAGTAAAGACAGAATAAGATACTTAAGTGATTAATATTTTATGGCAGTGGTCCCCAATGTTTTTGGCACCAGGGAGTAGTTTCATGGAAGACAATTTTTTCACAGACTGGGAAGGTGGAGAGGAGGTAGAACTCAGGTGGTAATGCGAGTGATGGATAGTGATTGTAAATACAGACAGCACTGGTCTGTGGCTTGCTGGCTGGAGACCTCTGCCCTATGGAATCAGGAAAAGACCTGCTGACACAGCCACAACTAACAGGCTATCAAATTTCCTGGAGTGTCCTATATAATTTCAAACTCAAATGATAACTATTTTTAGTAGCTTGTAGGGAGCCAGGCACTATGGTGCATGCCTAAAATCCTACGGACTCAGGAGGCTGAGGCAGAAGGATTAGTAGTTCGAGGCCAGAGGCAGCCTATACTACTTATTTAAACTCTGTCTCAAAAAGGGGATTGGGTTATGGCTCAGTGGTGGAGCACCTGCCTAGCATGTGTGAGGTCCTGGGTTCAAGCTCCTAATTACCGTACACACACACACACACACACGTCTCTGGGGATGAAGTTTCCTCTTACAGTATTTACTGCAGGTGCAGGCAACATTTGGTAAAAATCTAAAGACCATTTGACTATCCTCTGTACTGATGATCTCCTCTGAGAACTGAAAAGTTGATTATTGCACTACTATCATAAGAAGAGAAGAGTAAAAGGATAAAGTAGATAATAGCCGAGCCGGGCGCGGTGGTGCACGCCTGTAATCCCAGCAGCTCGGGAGACGGAGGCAGGAGGATCACAAGTTCGAGACCAGAGGCAGTCTGCGAAATTTAGCAAGACCTTGCCTCAGAAAGTAAAAATGTGGGCTGGGAATATAGCTCAGTGGTCCAGCACTTGCAAAGCATACAGGCGCAAGGCCTTGTGTTCAACCCCCAGTACCTCAGGGGATAAAAATAAAGTAGATAATAGCCAGGTATCATATAATCCCAGCTACTTTGGAGGCTGAGGCAAAAAGATATTTAGTTCAAGGCCAGAGGCAGCATGGGTGACTTAGATCCTGTGTCAAAACATTTAAGAATTTGGAATCAGTGGTAGAGCACTAGCCTGGGATATGTAATGTCCTGGGTTCAACCTCCCAGTATCAGGAGGAAAAAAAAGGTAGATAATGCAGAAAGGGCCTGCACCTGGTTTTAGTATTACTTGGACAGTTTGTAATAGGAACACAGATAATTCACTTTCCCCATGATGCTTTATTTAGTAAAATATTAAACCATATTTGCATTTGCAATTTGAGAGAGAAGCAGTAGCAGCCCAAGTAATGCACTGAATACCAGAAAGTAAATGAATTTTAACAGGAATTTTAAGTAGTTCTATAACTCCAAAATTACTCATTTATTCATTTACTTATTTATTTATATTTGGCTTTTTGATCTTGTTATGTGGCCAGGCTGGCTTTCAACTCTTGACCCTCTGCGTCTGCATCCTGAGTACTAAAATCACAGGCATGTGCTACAATACCTGGTTATAATTTCCAATTTTATTTTATTTTATTTATTTTTTGTGGTACTGGGAATCAAACCCAGGGCCCCAGTGTATGATAAGCAAACACTCTATCAATTGATCTAAACCCGTACCCCCATAATTCCCAATTTTAAAAAGTCATACACAGCCAGGCATGGTGGCACATGCCTGTAATCCCAGCACTGAGAAGGCTGAGGCAGAAGGATTAATATGAGTTTGAGGGCAGCCTGGTCTACATAGCAAGTTCCAAGATAGCCTGGGCTACACAGTGAGACCCTGTCTGTAAAAAAGTCATACACAGAGTTAACTGATGGAACTAAAATATGTTTACAGATCAAATCCCATAATTAGTTCTGATGAGGACCAGTTTAACTGTGCTACAGTACAAACTGCATCCTAGCCTGTAGACATCCATCCAATAACTGTATGCTCCTATTCATAGTGGATTACAATTAACAAAAGTGCAGATAAAAATCTACTGCAAAATTAGGGGTGAAAATTAAAACCTCTACTTTCTGGATGGTGTAACAGATAGTGTCAACTTCATGTAAAAAGGCCAGCACATATGTTTTCAGGGACCTACAGCATTACAGCATGTATATTATGGTTTCCTCAACTAATGACTATGTGAGTAACAAACTTTCAGTAACATCCATCCAATGTTAATGGCAAATAAGGAGAACATACTAGATATTACAATTTAGGGTAGTGTCTGTGGCTGGCTATGTGGAGTCCCACATACCTCTCCAGTACCACTCACCTGGAGAAGCTGCTATGGATGCCAGCTATTGTTTTTCCTCCCTTCCCAAACAGGCACAGCTTGGTCTATAGCTGTACTGCCCCATAACAAGGAGATTTTTTACTTCACACATAACTACTCCTGCAGGGCTCTGCATCCTTACAACAGTCACAGAAGCTATCTGAAGAATGGAAATTGTTAATTATGATTTCTTAAAATCTTTTCAGAAATATGCTTTTCCATTTTAAGTTCCAAGGTTTTTAGCCAGCCTACCGTAGGGCTTGAGGAGTGTTAAAATTAGGTCGAGCCTCAGCCACACGTTCCTCTTCCTCTGGACCATCATCTTCCATGTTGGAGAATCCCATCTCATCTTGGAACTGTGGGCAAAGAAAGGGAAGGTTTTCCTGGGGAATGGGCCTATGTAAGTCACTCCAGCAGTGACATGGTAAGTAAAAACTACAGATTACAGGACTTTAATATGCTGACACCCAGAAAGAGCTTGTATTCTCACTTTAGCACACCCACAACTCCTCCTCAGGAAAGAAGTCTCTCAACTAGCTAACTTGTAACAGAAAGGACAGAACAAAGGTAACTCAGAAAAACAATATCCATCTCTTACTCAAAAATATCTTTTAGGAGATAAGTTTATGAAAAACATCTTTCTGCACACAGTAGTCTGAAACTGGTTTGCAATCTTGAAAGATGCACCAAGTGATAAGGGGTATCAAGTATGCCAAGAAAAATTCACCAGGAATAACTTACATATGAATTTTTTTTTTTTTTTTTTTTTTGCGGTACAGAGGGTTGAACCCAGGGCCTCGCACCTGCATGCTTTACAAGTGCTGGACCACTGAGCTGCGCCCCCAGCCCATTTCTTTTTACTTTTTCAGACAGGGTCTCGCTAAATTATGCAGACTGCATCTGGTCTTGAACTTGTGATCCTCCTGCCTCCGCCCCCCGAGCCGCTGGGATTACAGGCGTGCGGCACCGTGCCCGGCCACAGATGAATTGTTGCTGTTGTTGTTAGGTGCCATCGAGTTGGCATCCGACTCATAGCGACCCTCATGGGGTTTTTAATGGCTGTTTCGGCATTGCCTTGGGAGTGGATTGCCAGGCCCTTCTCCCATTTTTGTGGTGCTGGGAATTGAACTCGGGACCTCAGAGACTGCAGCGCAGCGCTCTACCAACTGAGCTAAATCCCAGCCCCACAGATGAATTGTTGTTGTTGTTAGGTGCTGTCG
>VMDO01005127.1:51365-97978 GCA_007922755.1 Pedetes capensis
CCCTCTGTACAACAGGGGAAACACTATTGTCAGTGCTTCTCTGCTGTTCATAGGGTTTTCAATGGCAGATTGATTTTTGGGAGGGGGTTGCCAGGTCCTTCTCCCAAGCCTACAGCACCTGGTGTTCCCAGGTGGTCTCCCATCCAGGTACTAACCAGGCCTGACCCTGCTTAGCTTCCGAGATCTGACGGGATCGGATTCCACAGGGCTAAGGCTGCAGGCTCATAGATGAATTAGTAAGAGTTTATTACTTAGCAAAATTTTCTTGCCACCATACTGTTTCCTGGGTGGACTTAAAGGGGAATGGCTCATGCAGACCATCTCTCTGGAAAGTGAATCCCAAGAACCAAAGGACAGAGCCTGCTCAAGAATTTATTTTCACTATCCTATGTTCTCACTCAAGGATCATTACTTACAGTTCCAAATAGCTCTTCCATCAGCCCATTCACTTCCTTTTCTGTGAAAAAGCCAAAAAGTATGTTATTGGCAGGAATTATTTTCATTTTGCAATAAAGGGGGAACTCTATCCATACAAGGTATGTTGTTTCTGGCAAGGCATCTGACAAAATGTTCATATCTATCCTTTACACATTCAATTCAAACACTGAATACAAACCATGCCTCAATCTCTTTTCTAGATGCTTGGCATTAATGAGAGAAGGACAAAGTTCTCTTTTCACATAGTCTACATTTATTTTCTACTTTGTTTTTGTATGTACTTGGGGGTTGAACCAAAGGCCTCACACATGCTTTGCAAGTGCTCTACCACTGTACTGCACCCCGAGCCCACTGATTTTTTATTTTTTATTTTGAGACAAGATCTTGCTGAGTTATGTTGGCAGCCTCTGGCCTTGAAATTGCAATCCTCTTGCCTCTCCATCCTAAATTACTGGGATTACAGGCATGAGCTACTGCATCTGGCCATAAATTTTAAATTATAGAATGAAGACATACAGAAAACGTGAGCTAGATTATTTTATAATAAAATAAATTCAGAATTGGTTGGCATATTTAAAGCCATAGAGCACTAAATGGAGTTAAGAGGCAAGTTTCCAATGGTATGTCATAGGACTCTGTCTTTGGATCTGAACTATTTAATAACTCCATTGATAGTTGAGAAGATTCAGAAAACATACATCTCACCAACTGTGGTAGTGCTCGCCTGTAATCCCAGCAACTCAGGAGGTGGAGGCAGGATTGTGAATTTGAGGCAAGAGGGAGCCTGCATAACTCAGTAACACTCTGACTCAAAATAAAAAATAAAAATGGCCTGGAGAGAAAGTGGGACAGCACTTGCAAAGTATATTCAAGACCCTGCACTGAGATGTACCCCTGGCCTCCCCCTTATTTATTTATTCTTTTGAGAGAAGGTTTTGCTAAATTGCACAGGCTACCTCTGGCCTCAAATTCATGATCCTGGTGCCTCTACTCCCTAAGTCACTGGGATTACAGACCTGTGCCACGACACCAGGCCAAAAAAAAAAAAAGTTTCTTAAGTACATGAAAAGGTGGGTGACATGGCTTAAAAACAATTAGTCTCAAAAAAGACCTGAAAGTTTTGGTTGCACCAAACAATAAAATATGGCTGCACCAAAACAATGTTCTGATCTAAGGCAAGCATATCACTAATTCGAATAGAGTCTTAGACTATGTCTAAAGGACTGTGATTAACTCAGTAAAAGCTTATTGTAAGAAGGCATTAAAAAACTTTTCTTTTTTTTTTTTTTTTTTGAGATACTTGGGGATAGAACCCAGGGCCACATGCTTGCATGCTTTCAAATACTGTACATTGAGCTTTACCCCCCAGCCCATTTTTTCACTTTTTATTTTGAAACAGGGTCTTACTAAGTTACGCACGTTGCCTCTGGTCTCAAACATGCAATCCTCTTGCCTCTACCTCCCTCATTGCTATGATTACAGGTGTGAGACAATGTACTTGGACGCACTGAAAAACTTAAAATCCAAATGTTGACAAGGAAAATTTAAAAAGCAACAATAAAAAAAACTAAAATAAAATTTTTTAATTTAAAATATGTTGGTGAGGATATGGAAAAACTAGAACTCTAAATGAGAATGTAAAATATAAAGCCATTTTGGAAAAAAGGTTTGGCAATTTCTTAGAAAACTAAGTAGACATCTACTCTATGACCCAATGATTCCTCTTCTAGATAGCCGATTTAAGAGAAATGAAATATATGTACACACAGGCTTGCACAAGAAGGTTCCAAGCAGCTTTATTTGCAAAAGCCAAAAACTGGAAAAGAGCCTGAGTGTGCATCAACACACACAAAAAAAATCGTCACATATTTATAAAATAAAATTCTACACAGTAACAAAATGGAGAAAAAGAATGATACATGCAATATGGATGAACCTTTAAAGTATGCTGAGTAAAAGAAGCCTTATACACAGAGCATATACTATATGATTACATTTATATGAATTTCTAAAACAGGCAAATCCAATTTGTGGTGGAAAAAAACAAAAGGGGAGGTGCAAGGTATGTGGAGACTGACTTCAAAGGGGCATGAGGGAACATTCTGGAGTTTATATTCTGAAAGGATCTTGAGTTACACATACTGTGTTTGTTGTTAGGTGTCATCGAGTCCCGTCCAACTCATAGAGACCCTCATAGGGTTTTCAATGGCTGATTGTTTTGGGATTGCCTTGGGAGTGGATTGCCACATCTTTCTCCCATTTTTGTGGTGCTGGGAATTGAACCCGGGACCTCAGAGACTGCAGAGCAGCATTCTACCAACCGAGCTAAATCCCAGCCCCTACATAAATTATACACATGTCAAAATCCATTAAATGCTACATTTAAGATTTGTGTAATATATTGTGTGAAAATTTACCTAAATGAGAAATCATAAACAAATACTGAACTCTAGTTCATGATATGCATGCAGAAGCATTCAGAAGTAAAATATAACTCACTCTAAAATGCATTCTTGCATTTATGGCATTTGGAGAATTGAAAAACTTGGCATGTTTCACATAGAAAAGAAAAACTTAGGAAAGGAAACATCTTTTAACATACACTTTTGGGAGTAATTACTTTTTGCTGCAACAAAAGGCAAATAGGAGGAATAGATAGGCAGATTTGGGTTCAATATGAAAAATGTTAATTGAGAAGGTGTGTTAGACTATGCAGAATTAATGAGCTCCCTCTCACTGCAGACATCTAAATAGAGGCTAAAGGCCACATCAGAAAGCTGGGCGCAGTGGTGCATGCCTATAATCCCAGCGACTCAGGAGGCGGAGGCAGGAGGAGTGCAAGTTCAAGACCAGAGGCAGTCTGTGTAATTCAGTAAGACCTTGTCTCAAAAGAAAAAGGGGGGGGCTGAGAGTGCAACTCAGTGGTATAGCACTTGCAAAGCATGCAAGTGCCACAAAAGAAAAAAAAAAAAAAAGCCACATCAGAGGTTATAAACTCTTAAGTGGGAAGAAAATATATGGCCACATGGAGCTTTTCAGGCTCTACAATTCTACGCTTTTTAATATTTTGATATTTAGTTATCCATGTAAGGATAAATTCTCTTAAAGGGATTACAATAAAGTATGTTAATATCAGACATAAGAAGATAAAGAGTAGGAATAAAATTAAAATTCTATCCCAGTTTTCACATATGATCACAGAACTCTATGACTAGCATAATGATCCTTCATTCAGGCATCTCAGTAAGTTCATAATTCGATTGGCAAATATCGACAACCCTATGCTAACATTGCCTCTACAACAATAAATAACACAAAACGCTTGAGAAGCTCACAGCCTAGGAGAGAAGACAGACACTAAATGAGTAATCACTGGAGTGATAAACCTACAAAGGACATAAAAAAAGTGGTAGGGAGTGCTAAGCAAGATCAATCCTATGTGAAGAGGATGTCTCTGAGAAATAACATGTAAGTACAAGAAAGTAAGACAAAAGGAAAAGCCAGCTGACAGTTTTATTGAAAAGAAATCTGGTTTTCTGCTTTAAACAGAAAATGTTTCCTCACCCCATGACACTTTATGCCAGTCACCCTCCCTCCTTTTTTTTATGTACTTGGGGGTCGAACTCAGGGCCTCACACATATTTTGCAAGTGCTCTACCACTGGGCTGCACCGTTAGCCCATTTTTTAATTTTTCATCTTGAGACTGGGTCTCACTAAGTTATGCAGGCTGCCTCTGGCCTCAAAGCTGTGATCCTCCTGTCTCTGTCTCCCACGTAACTGGGATTACAGGCGTGAGCCATGGCACCCAGCTGGGTCCCTCTCTGAAAGACTCTTCTTGAGTTTCTATGACACTATATTTTCTTTTCTTTCTTTCTTTTTTTTTCCTATTTCTTTTTCTTTCTTTTTTGAGGGCATTTTGTTTTGTTGTTTGTTTTTGACACCAGAGTCTGGATAGGTATTCTAGGTTGGCATTGAATTCATAATCCTCCTGCTTCAGCATCCCACAGGCTGGGATTACAGGGGTGTGCCTCATTTATTTCTAGTGCTTCCCTTTTCTCATTGTCACAAAAGGGAAATGGTATTCTAATACTATTGTAGAGGAAAAACAGCATCATTTAGATACACAGTAAATGCTTTTGGATGCTTATAAAGCTCTCTCTATAATCTGATCAAGAGCTAGCAACTTTCCCCATGGTGTATACTCAACTCCAGTACAGGGTCATACATATCCTCGATAAAAATCAATGATTTAGCCAGGTACAGTGGCACATACCTGTAATGCCAGCAACTCAGGAGGTGAAGGCAAGAGGATCACAGGTTCAAGGCCAGAGGCAGTCTGTGTAACTTACTGAGAACTTGTCTCAAAATAAAAAGCAAAAAATGGGCTTGGGGTACAGCCCAGGGGCAGAGTGCTTGCAAAGCATGAGTGAGGCCCTGGGTTCAATCCCCAGTACTGTAAAATTCAAAAAAAAAAAAAATCTGTGATTTCTGAAACGTGTTTTTCATGATTAGAACATTATCCAATGATTTTTTAAAACAAATGCCTCAAACCAAGTTATCATAATTCTTTCACTAAGGTCTCTAGTCTTTCACTAAGACCTCTAGTCTTGCTGTTTTTACCTATGAATCAATACATTAAACCGGTATTAAATCTAAGTGATCTTTCTAAAATCCAAATCAGTTCCTATTGATTTTCTGCTTAAAACTCTTTGAGATCAAAGATCTCCCATGATCAGAACTTAATACTTACCTCTTCTACCCTCATTCACTCACATAACTACATTAACTACTTACTATTTTCCAAGATGGGAGAAGGACATGGCAACCCACTCCCAAGGAAATCCCAAAAACAATCTACCATTGAAAACCCTATGAGGGTCGCTATGAGTTGGACACGACTCGACGGCACCTAACAACAACAACAATTTTCCAAGAACACTTTTTTTGTAGCTTTACAATTCTGTGGTTTGCACACACTCTATCTGCAATATCCCTCTTTGTACTCATTCTCCAAAACTCTCTTAATCCTCCTTCAAAATCAGGCTAAAACATCTCATCTTGTGAATCCTTTCCTAAGATCCCTTTGTACTCCTTACCATACACTTGTTGTTGTTGTTAGGTGCCATCGAGTCAGTACCCAACTTATAGCGACTCTGCGTACAAGGCAAAACACTTTGTCAGTGCTTCTCTGCTGTTCACAGGGTTTTCAATGGTGGATTGATTTTTGGGAGTGGGTTGCTGGGTCCTTCTCCCAAGCCTACAGCACCTGGTGTTCCCTGACGGTCTCCCATCCAAGTACTAACCAGGCCCAACCCTGCTTAGCTTCCAAGATCTGATGGGATAGGACGCCACAGGGCTATGCTGCAGGCATACCATACACTAGGAGAGGATAAACTCTTTTAGGTGACTGTTATACCTCATATACAAGCTATTCTTAGCACCTATCACTTTGTATTATAAACTTTCTGTTTATATACCCATACTGCACTCACTGCTGACAGGACAGAAGCAATGCCCTAATTCATCTTGACATTTCAAGTACAATCCCTGCCAAATAGTAAAAACTCAACACATTACTACGGGATGTACAAATAAATAAGGAATAGCTTTCTGAATATATACCTAAATTCAAAGAATTATACAAATAAACAAATATAGGAAACTTAAATGTCTAACCTGCATGTGCTGTAAACTTCCCTCCAAGCCTGGGGCAGTGGCGCACATCTATAATCCCAACGGCTCAGGAGGCAGAGGCAGTAGGATCACAAGTTTGAGACCAGAGGCAGTCTGCATAACTTAGTTAGACCCTGTCTCAAAAAGTAAAAAAATGGGCTGAGGGTGCAGCTCAGTGGTCCAGCACTTGCAAAGCATGCAAGTGGGAGGCCCTGGGTTCAACCCCCAGTATCACACACACACAAAAAAAACCTTCCCTCCAAAAATCTACAAAGTAAAAAAGGTAGATATGGAATGGATAAGAGTAGGATTCATAATAAACAAAGGCTCACTGGTGATTCTCACTGCCCGGTCAGTACGGAAATCCTCTGTGTCTGGTTCATCAAGATCTTCCAGGAAATTATATTCTGGATCATCGTCATCATCTGCTTCATCTAGAGGAAAAAAATGTTTGACACTTATTCCCATCTCTGAACTCAGAGCTCCAGCAAAAATTTAAGATTTTCAACACTATAATAATCTGTTCCAAAGAAACACATGTGTGCTTAAGTTTTTAAGTAATTTATTTTTAACTCTGTGCCTTCGTATGGATCATTTCCCACAGCTGAATCATCTTACCTCCCCTCTCCAATAAGCCAGGTTACTTCTATTCTTCAAATAAAAATTAAATTTTCAGCAAAAGCCAGAAAACTGAACATATAATTCGGCTGAGTAATCTCATCTTGAGTAGTGCATCTCATGAAAACACAACATTTTGTAAAAGGTATTTGTACAATGACATTGACAATTCAAAAAGGAATGATACAAATTCCCAACAATTAGGGAATGACCATAGAACTATGTCTCAGTATGGTAAAAAAAATTTAAAAGTTAAAAAGATTTTTAAAAATATACAAAGTGAACATGTAACCATTCTATAAATGTTTAATACATGCATGCATAGCAAAAGTACAATATTATGAAGTATAATAATCACAAGTATGAAAGGTTGTTGGGATTCCTAGAGAGTACCACCATGATAGGGGCCTATATAGCCGGCCTGGAGAACCAACATCTATCCTCCAGGGCATGGTAGCCCCAGGGGATAGAGAGGACCACAGTGGCAGGGGCCTCTCTGGCCTGCTTGGAGGACCAACATCTATCCTCCAGGGCCAGTGACCCTTGGCCTCCCCCTTCCATCAAATGACCAAAGATGGCCCCTGACCAGGCCAGCTTTGACACAGCCATCTCCACCTTAACTGGCCTTCAGGACCCCCTTGATTGGTCAATAAGGGAAGCCTACTGATTGGCCTGGCCCGTGAGTAACCCACCTATCCAAATTGCACACCAAATTCACCTTCTTTGAATAAATGCCCCACCTGGCAGGTATGACGGGTAAACTTGACATACCTGTCAAGGAATGCACCCTGATGGGCTACCTCCCAGCACATACCCCCCCATCCCCAAATGCTACATAAACAGGCCACTGGCCACCCCCTAGTCACCCTACTGTTCTCCACCTGCTATCCAGACACCATCACCTTGAACCAGCACACCCTAATCCTGTGGCAGACCTTCAAGCAAGACTCCGTGTCAAGCTCAGGGGCCCTGAAGAGCCGAAGGCACCTAGCAAGACACAAAGCGCTCCATAATTCCTCCCAAGCCTGGGAAGGAGGGGAGAAAGAAGGCGAGCTGCAAGAGGCAAGACCAGCAGACCTCCAGTGCCATCTAGACACCACCAGAGCTGATTAGCATAATATCTTAAAGCTGTAGCACACCATGGAAGCAGCAGCATTCTGTGCTGCTGGCTTCTGAGCTGCCACTTTTAAAAGGCTGCTTGCTAGATGCTCCTCTTCGGAGGAGCAACTCAATAAAAGTTCTTGTCCTGTTTTGTTAAGAAGGCTCCTGAAGCCCTTCCTTTGGCATCACAAGCCAGACTCTTACCCTAACCTAGAGGGTCCTGGGACATTACTGGTGTCAGGACAAGGCCCCAAGGCCATAGCTGGGCCGGAGCCAAACCCCGACAAAAAGTTGTATCTAAAATAACTAAAAGTAATAACCATTTGTTATGTTAGAGTAGAAAATAAAAAGGGGGCTGAGGGTGCAGTTCAGTGATAAAGCATCTGTTTAGCATGTATGATTCAGCCCCCTAACACAGGGGGAAAAAAATCTGTTCATAAGGATAGAATCCTGTCTTCCTAACCTCTGTATGTTTTATGTAAATTTCTTCATGGCAAGTCCTTTACAAACACTGCTGAATAATGAAAGTTCTGGGAAGAGTCTATGACATATGGTTAGTGTATATAGGTTTGGACCGTATCTGTTTGGGTGCAAGAACTGCAACAGACAGCTTTTGTCTACACCACACAAATGGGTCAGCCAGTATTTTTCTCAGTGCACCCATTTGGCAAACATGCTGAAAAATTATTCAAGAGGATTTCTTGAGTCCTGCTTAGCTTTTAGTACCTTAGTTGTGGAATCTGTCCTCTGGGAGTATTTTACGGACTGATTAATAATGCCAGCATCTACCCAGATGAACTTATGTTGGTATGCCCTTCCAGGACTGTCTCATAATTACTTTCTGCAAATAAGACTGACTTTTTCCCAGTGAAGAAACATTTACATGTCTTACTTCCTGTCCTAGCCCCAGAACCTGTGAAGGTGAACCCACTTGGGCTTGCTAGGGGAGAAGAGGAAGATGTGTTCCAGAAAGAACTGTCTGTGGGATATGAATTTCTGGACCCGGGAAAGGGTAATAATCATCATCTGTTGAAACATAGGTGGCTGTTTATTTTTTCCAGGTCTGAAGAAGAAACAAGAAATATATAAAAGAATTCCAAGTCTTAGAAGATAGGAAGAAGAGAATTTTGGATCCTTCTACAATTTAGCTGTCCACACTGGCACACAGTCATTTTCATCTTTCTAATAAAGCTACTTTTGCTAACTTAAAAAAAAAAAAAAAGACTGACTTTTAATAACATACAGATCAGATGGTACTAGGAATATGTGAACACAGTTGGTCATGTAATATTATAAAAATAGATCAGCATATGGTCAAAGCTTGGTACTGGGATCCCACATGTAGCATCATTTCCTATTTTCCAGCTCTCACTAAATTCAGCTGATAGATACAGGGGCCACACGTACTTAACCACTGCTTTTATGTTCATCTCTTTAATCTGTCCTAATAGGCACATACATACACATTAAAAAGAAAATGCTGAGCTGGGCGCAGTGGTGCACACCTGTCATCCCAGCGGCTTGGGAGGCTGAGGCAGGAGAAACGCAAGTTCAAGACCAGAGGCAGTCTGCATAACTTAGTGAGAACCTGTTTCAAAAGGAAAAAAGGAAAAAAGGGCTGGGGGTGCAGCTCAGTGGTATACCACTTGCAAAGCATGCAAGCATGAGGTCCTGGGTTCAACCTCCAGTATCGGGGGAAAAAAAAAATGTTGCAGCTTTTTTTTCCCCCGATACTAGGGGTTGAACCCAGGGCCTCACGCTTACATGCTTTGCAAGTGCTATACCACTGAGCTGCACCCTCAGCCCATTTTTTTACCTTTTGTTTTTGAGACAGTGTCTTGCTAAATTACACAGACTGCCTCTGGTCTCAAACTTGCAATCCTCCTGCCTCTGCCTCCCAAGTCACTGGGATTATAGGTGTGTGCCATCGCCCGCCTGATTAAAATGCTGCAGCTTTAAAGAAAGAAGTTTCACCCTTCTCCAACCATCCCTTCCTTTTCCAAATCAATCTTTATCTTATACTCTTACTTCTTCCAAGTTTAGTATGTTCCTTCTCCCCACCCCAGGACAGGGTCTTGTTATGTAGCCCAGGTTGGCTTTGAACATTTGGTCATCCTGCCTCAACCTCCTAAGTGCTGGGATCACAGTTGTGTGCCTTATCCCCAGACATTTTCCAATCATTAGGACATGTAGGAGATTCCTATACCATAGTCATCACATTTTGATTCAGTAGGTGTGGGGTAAGGCCCTGGAATTTTTATCTTTAGTGAACACCACCCAACATACATATTCTTAAATGCCTCAACTCTGATTCAGGTTCTACAAATCAGATGCAAAACACTGCATTATGCTCTTCAAATCCTAACAGCCAACTCTCTAAGGTCTTTCCTCCCCAATAACTACCACCTCAGCTCTTTGAACAAAGATGATGAGAAAATGAGAGCACCAAAGGTGCTGCTACTGATAAGGATATAAGAACCTGACTTATGAGCCGGACGCGGTGGCGCACACCTGTAATCCCAGCGACTTGGCAGGAAGAGGCAGGAGGATTGCAAGTTTGAGACTAGAAGCAGCCTGCATAACTTAGTGAGACCCCGTTTCAAAAAGTAAAAACAAAAACAAAAACAAAAACGGGCTGGGGGGTGCAACTCAGTGGTCCAGCACTTGCAAAGCATGCAAATGGGAGGCCCTAGGTTCAACTCCCAGTACTGGGGGGGGGAAAAAAAAAGAGAACCTGACTTATGTCAATGTTATTTATTAGCCTAGGTCAAAAACAAAAAGCAGGCCTTGCTTCAGAATAGTTATGTCCTTTACCAAAAAAGACCTCTGTGGTGTACATGTTCCTAAGCTTTTTACCACCACTGGGCTGTGTCCCCAGCCCATTTTTAATTTTGAGCCAGGGTATTGCCAAGTTACACAGGTGTTCCTGCCCTAAACTCAATCCTCCTGCTTCCGTCTCCTGAGTCCCTGGGATTAAAAACATGCACCACTGTGCCCAACTGTTCCTAGGCTACTAAACTGGGTTCTAGTCCTAGCAGTATAACTGATTCTCTAACACTGAGCAAAACAACTGAATGACAAATGAATTTCTCTGAGATTTCACTGTCTACAAAATGCTAGAATTATCTTGTCCTCTTCATTCCTCTGCGCAGAGATTTTGAAGCTTGGCCTCAAAGATCTTAGAGACAGTCCCTGAAAAAAAGAAGGGTTGGGCCAAGTGTGATACTGCATATCTGTAATCCCAGCACTCAGGAAGCTAAGGCAAAAGGATCATGAGTTCAAAGCTAGCCTGGGCTATATAACAACTCTCTCAAAAAAAAGGAGGTGAGGGGGTTGGACACTATGGAACATACCTGTAATCCCAATGAGTTGGGAGGTTAACCCAGGAGGATTAAGAGTTTGAAGCCAGAGGCATACTGCTCAATTTAATGAGACCCTGTCTCAAAATAAAAAAACTATTAAAAAGGGGCTGGGAGTACAGAATATTGGTAGAGTACTTGCCTAGCATGTGTGAGGCCCTGGGTTCAACTCCCAAGTACTGAGAGAAAACAAGAAGAAGAACAAAAAAGGAAACATCAATAAATGAACTTTAAGAGATAAGTAACTCCCTCCAAAAAACATAAAAATTTAATGGATGTAGATATGCACATTTTTCTGGGGAATAGTTGCATAGTTCTCATCAGTTTCTCAACTGGTTGAATAATGAGAAACTCAGAAGCTTCCACTCTTATCAGAAAGATTAAAAGCATAAAATACCAGTCATTGATTATTAAGAAACTGGTTCTCCCCAGTTAACATGTCAATGATTAGCTTTCAGATTTGTCTTTTCCCAAAATTTTGTGCATTTCTTTGCTAATTTGTACCTCTGCAATAGAGTGTGGGTGGAAAAGAACAAAAATGGTAAAATTCAAACTAATTTGTTTCTTGTTTTTTCCTTTATTAGTGGCACTTAGGGCTTGAACCCAGGGCCTTGCACATACTTTGCAAGTGCTCTACTACTTTGATGCATCCTCAGTCCCTTTTAAATTTTCATTTTGAATCAGAGTCTTACTGAATTACGCAGGCTGCCTCTGGCTTCAAACTTACGATCCTCTTGGCTCTGCCTCCTGAGTGGCTGGGATTACAGGTGTGTATCACCCAATCTGATTCTTATCTATCTTTTCTGTCTGAGAAAAGTCCTAAATTTAAATTTAGGACTAGAAATTAATTCTTCCTATTACCAGATTAATGTGGAAAACTAAAAAGTTACCAATTAAATATTTGAAAACTCTTACAGAGGCACCTCAAACTATTATCAGTGGTCCCTTCGGGTCAGGAAACTATTATCTTGGGGAGGGGCTTTAATAATTCTTCTAATACAATATCTGATTTCTTTATACCAAGCATGTACTACTACTGTAATAAAGAAAACTCTGACGAGGATGTATCCCTACAGAACCTACGATACATATTATCTCATGTCATTTCCATCTATCTATATCCTTTCCTATCTATAGTCCTCCATCTATCTATATCCTTATCCTACCTATATCCTCTTCTCCTTGTCACTGCTTTCAAAAATCTTCAAGCCAGGAGCTACGGCATAAACCTGTAATCCCAGAAACTCTGGAGGTTAAGGCGGGAGGAGTTTGAGGCCAGAGACAGCCTGTGCAATTTATCAAGAACTATGGGAAGACATAAAAAAGAATATGAGGGTACCACTCAGTGGTGTGCTGGTGGAGCATCCTGGGTTTAATGCCCCAGTAGAGTAAAAAAAAAAAAAAAAAGAAAGAAAAAAAAAAGAAAGAAAGAAAGATAAAGAAAAGAAAAAATAAGGAAAACTTTAAGAACCTCTTTCCTGTAGCTATAGCTGATCATTTTAAACAGGAATTTTCTCTCTTCTAAAACTCTGCAATAAGCTGGGTGTGGTGGCATGCACCTGTAGTCTCAACTACTTGGGATGCTGAGGTAAGAGGATCACTTGAGACTAGGAGTTCAAGGTGAGCCTTGTCAACCCAGTGAGAGTCTGTCTCTTCAAATAAAATAAAAATGAATCAATGTGTTGTGTACCTAACAAGGGGGTAGATGTCCTGTCATTCATTTTGATTTTATTCTTTAACTAAATGATTACACTCCTTTATTCCTCATAGATCCTAGCACAATGACTATATAAGGAACAGTACCAAAACACTGGGCTGGGATTTAGCTCAGTTGGTAGAGCGCTGCTCTACAGTCTCTGAGGTCCCTAGTTCGATTCCCAGCACTGCAAAATGGGAGAAGGATGTGGCAACCCACTCCAAGGCAATCCCGAAACAGTCAGCCATTGAAAACCCTATGAGGGTTGCTATGAGTCGGATACTGACTCGACGGCACCTAACAACAACCACCACCACCAAAACATTTCCCAAATGATGTACCATAATATAATGATTAATAGTATCATAAGGTACATTCAAGAACTGATTATTTTCTTTCATTCACTTACCCTGACATATTCCTAGCCTAACTTATGGACCCATTTACTTAGTCTTTCCACCCAAATTTGTTTTTTTTCCTCCAATGCTGGGGAGGGCCTTGTGCATGCTAGGCAAGAACTCTACCACTGAGCTACAGCCCCTGCTATAGCTCAGTGGTAGAACATTTATAGCAGGTTTATTGAAATATATAATGAACACAGCTTAAAATTCACTTTTTGTGTGTGTGGTGCCAGGTGGTGGAACCCAGGACCTTACACACACTTTGCAAGCACTTTACAACTTAGCTGCATCCCCAGCCCATTTTCTACTTTTTATATTAAGAACTCTTATCCAATTGATATTCTTTCCCTATTTGTGGCATCACTCTTCTCCTAGGTAACTACATACTTCAACCATGTTGCTCTATAAGATGTTGCCAATCACAGGACTTCAGGCTCAAACCATCTCCCTGTCTGTGCCACATGACACCAAGAGAGTATACATGTGATCAGAGCAAGCCAATCTGAGCTGTTCCCCTAGATTTTTCAAACTGGAGCTTACTGGGGAGTCTTTCTGATATGCAAACAAAGCAAGAAGAAATCATGGAGTTCAGACTTATATAAAAAAATCACTTTAGCTGGGTGCGGTGGTGCATGCCTGTAATCCCAGCGGCTGGGGAGGCGGAGGCAGGAGGATTGCAAGCTCGAGACCAGAGGTAGTCTGCGTAACTTTGAAAGACCCTGTCTCACAAAAGTAAAAAAAAAAGTGGGCTGGGCGTGTAGCTCTGTGGTCCAACACTTACAAAGCATGCAAGAGTGAGGCCCTGGGTCCAACCTCCAGTACTGCCAAAAAAAAAAAATCACTTTGAGAATGACGTTGAGTGACAAAAAGCAGTAGAGAGGGAGAAGAGGATCCTAACACCAGTGCTTTATTGCCACCACTGATTTTTATGCCCCTCCCATAGCTTGGCTTCATTTGACTTCAGCAAGACAGAGCTACAGTTCTTTCACTTGCATCATAAAAACCTTTGACTAACAAAATAGTCTTTTATCTGGGCATGGTGATGAATACCTGTAATCCCAGAACTCAGGAGACTAAGGCAGGAGGATTGCCTCAGCTTAAGACCTAGCCTGGTCCACATACTAAGCTCCAGGCCAGCCTGGGCTATACAGTGAGGCCCTGTCCCAAAAAAACAAACAAAAAAGTAATTTTCATGAGTCAGTGAACCTTTATGAAATTATATGTAAAATTATACGTGTAGCCTAGCATAGAGGTACATGCCTCTAATCCCAGAGGCTCAAGAGACTGAGGCAGAAGGATCATGAGTACAAGGCCAGAGTCAGTCTTTGCAACTTAGCAAGACCCTGTCTCAAAATAAAAAAAAATAAATGGGTTGAGGTACAGCCCAGCAGTAGTGCACTTGCAAAGTAAATGTGAGGCCCTGGGTTCAACCATTAAGTACTACAAAAATGTAAAAAGTTATGTGTATATTTGTCTCAGAGGAGGATCCTTAGCACTCAAAACCTCCCAAAAAGATCAGACACAGGGAGAAGTAAGGAAGTATGGAAGGTAGGAAGGAAGGAAGGAAAGAAGGAAAGAAGGAAAATTAACTACTAAATGAAGGTATATTATCAATTAAATACAAATTAAATGAACCCAAAACATCTCTGTGAGACTATGATACATATATTTTAGTTTTTGACCACAGTTCCTGACTCTTAGCTCCCTCACCAAGACAGGCCATAAAAACTCCAATCTTCCACTGCATTTAGCTGGCCATAAGGAAATTGTCTGACCTACCTTGTCTAATAATAGGTCATAAGACCCTCCTCAGGTCCTGGCTCATACACTGGAGAAACAAATGCCATACAGAGAGGCCAAAAATCTGAACAGACAAGGCCTAATTGGGTTTCCCCACCAAGTCTACTAGCAATCATCCCTATTCTATGAAGTCTCCATAAAAACCCCAAAAGACAGGGCTTGGGGAATTTCCAGATAGATGAACATGTGAAAGGTCTTGGAAGGTGGTATGCACAAAGAGGACATGGAAGCTCCATGCACTCCATCCCCCATATCCCACCCTGTGTGCCTCTTCATCAGTATCTTCAAAATATCCTTGATAAAGCTGGGTACCATAGCACATGAAAGCAACTTGGGAGGCTGAGACAGGAGGATCATGAGTTTGAGGCTACAGATAGCCTGCCTAACTTAGTGAAACTTCACCTCAAAATAAAGGATATAAAAGGGGGTGGGGGTTGCAGCTCGGTGTAGGGCACTTGCCTAGTATGTGTGAGGCCCTGGATCCAAACTCCCCAGTACTACAATATATCCTTTATAAATATCCTTTATAATAAGCCAGTAAACACATTTCCCTGATTCTATGACCCACTCAAACAAATAGATCAAATCCAAGGAGAGGGATGCAGGAACTCTGACTTATTAGTTGGTTGGTCAGAACCACAAGTAAAACTACATGGAGCTTGCAAATGGCATCTAAAGGGAGGGGTATTCTTGGGGACTGAGACTTCAACCTCTGGGATCTGATGCTATCTCTAGGTAAGCAGCATCGGAATTGAATGGGATTAGAGGAAAACTCAGCTGGTGTCCACCACTGCAAAATTGCATACTTGCTGATGAGAAACCTCCTTATCTTTTAAAGTCACAGAAGTTTTCTGGGTTGACTGTAGTGTGAAAACAGAGGAAAAATAAGGCACTTTATTTTTCTAATATAATGTCTTTTGGGGGGTGGTGATTGAGCCCAGGGCCTTGTGAATGCTAAACACATGGTCTACCATTGAGCTGTACCCCCAGGCTCCACAGTTGGTTTTTATTTTTATTTTTAAATTTATTTATTTACTTTTGAGACAACAGTCTCAATATGTTGCCCAAGCTGGCCTAAAATTCCTGGGCTTATGGGAACCTCCTGTCTCAGCCTCTCACACAGCTGAGACTTTAGGCATGCACCACTATGCCTGTGCACAATCTCACTATTTAAGCTTCCAATTAATGAAAATTTTACTAGAAGCTTGGCACAGTGGTACATGCCTCTAATTCCTGCAACTAGGGAAGCTGAGGCCTAAGGATCATTAGTTCAATGTCAAAGGCAGCCTGTATAACTTAATGAGACCCTGTGTCGAGATAAAACAAAAAAATAATGGACTGGGAGTGCAGCCCAGCGGTAGAGCACTTGCAAAGTACACACAAGGCCCTAGGTTCAACACCCAAGTACCGCAAAAAAAAAAAAAAAAAAAAAAAGAAAGAAAGAGAAAATGTATTAGATATAACAGGATAATAAATAAAAACAAAACTACTTACCTTCATTCTCTGCATCATCATTTATGAGGCCCCCCAGCCACATCTTCCAGTCTTCATCATCAGCTGTATTGGGATCATACATATCTGGGGTGATGTCTGGAGCTTGAAGCTCTGCCTCTAGTTGGCCCAAGGGGACATCTTTCAGGGGCATCTTAGAACGGGTTCGGAATGCAATGAGACTTTCATCTATTGGCTAGCAAGTGGAGAAAGAAAAAGACGCCACTAGGTGAATAATGCTTCCAAACCTTATCCTTTCCTCTGAGCTGCTTATTTAAATGTATACCACAAAATCTCTACTCTAAACAATTTAGATTCATTATTGTTCATTTCTCTGAAAACTTTTAATAAAAATGATATCAGTTTAAAATCAACATTTCAAGAACATTTATAGCAGGTTTATTGAAATATATAATGAACAGCCTAAAATTCACTTTTTTTTGTGTGTGTGTGTGTGTGGTGCTAGGTGGTGGAACACATAACCTTACATATGCTTTGCAAGCATTTTACAACTGAGCTGCATCCCCAACCCATTTTTTAGTTTTTATTTTAAGACAAATTCTCACTAAGTTACACAGGCTGCCTCCAGCCTCAAACTTGCAATCCTCCTGCTTCTACCTCCCGAGTCACTGGGATTATATGTCTGCACCACTGTGTCTGGCAAAATTTATCTTTTTAAAGGGTATAATTCAGTGGATTTTAGTATATTCACAGAATTCTACAAAAATCACTATAGGGAATTATCTAACCCTCATCTTTTTTTTTTTTTTTGCGGTACTAGGGGTTGAACCCAGGGCCTGGACCACTGAGCTGCACCCCCAGCCCATTTTGTAGATTTTATTATTTTCTGAGACAGGGTCTCGCTAAGTTACACTGACTGTCTCTGGTCTTGAACTTGCAATCCTCCTGCCTCCGGCTCCCCAGCCGCTGGGATTACAAGCGTGCGCCACCACGCCCGGCTCCTAACCCTCATCTTGCCCCAATTGGTAATCAAGGATCTCACCTTGATTACCAAAGGAGTGACATCTGGTTTCACTCTTTATTGGAATGTCACTCCTAAATTGGTTGCACCTAGCCCCTTGTGCCCCCACCTGATTGTTATCTTGAGGCAGTTAAGGCAGTTATCCAAGGGCTATATAAACAAAGCTTGCTCTGGCTGTGAAAGCTGGTGGCAGAGGGCTGGTGATGATGTGGCTGCTGATGGTGATGCTGCTGACTGCTAGCTTCCTGCTAGGAACTCTCTCCATCTGACCACCTAAGAAAGAACTCTCTGTCTCTGGATTTGACTAGCAACATGGAGGCATCTCTCCTCATGACCACCGAGACCAGGACAACTAGAGGACCCACTCAAGGACTACAAGGAAGCTGAGGACAGTCCCTTTGCCCAGCGCCTAGGGACAGAAGCTGAAGACAATCTCTGGTCCCAGATCCAGAGGCAGAAGAGCCACAGCTGCCCCTGAGGCAGCAGAAAGAGCTGCTAACACTCATTTGGGTTCCTCTCTACTCTTGTCAGGGCAGGGAGACAAGCAAGTTTTTCCTTTCTCCTACTTGCCCCACACAAAGGTGGCACCCGAACAAGGGACCCTGCAAAACTTGTTTGGGTTTCTCTCTGCCGAGAGAGAGAGGGAGAGAGAGAATGAGAATGAATAAAGAGCTGCTTTCGGTCCCTACAAAGCAAAAGCATCTGAGGCTTTTCCTTTCTCCCCTTCTCCTCTCCTGGTGTTCCTGAGGACCACAGGAGTCCACGCCCCACACCCGAGGGTCCCGAGTGAATTGTGTTTTGATATGTGTGCACGGCGGCGCCTCCCGTCTGAACATCCCGACTGGACCAGGAGGTGTGTGCCCCACAAATCACTACTAATTCCAGAACATTTTCATCATCCTGAAAGAAATCTCATACCTATTAACAGTCCATCTCCTTTCCCCCTCCTCCCAACCCCTAACAACCATGAATCTACTTTCACTGTGGATTTCCTTTTTACCAGACATTTCATATAAATGGAATCATACAATGTGTAGCCTTGCACCTGGCTGTTTTCATTTAGTATATGTTCAAAATTCATCCTTGTAGCATGTATCAGTACTTTTTTTTTTTTTTCCTTTTTGCAGTACTGGGGGTTGAACCCAGGGCCTCACGCTTGTATGCTTTGCAAGTGTTGTACCACTGAGCTGCACCCCCAGCCCATTTTTTTTACTTTTTTGAGACAGGGTCTCACTAAATTACAAAGAGTGCCCCTGGTCTCAAACTTGCGATTCTCCTGCCTCCACCTCTTGAGTTGCTGGGATTATAGACTTGCACCACAGCACCCAGCTCAGTACTTTTTATTGCTCAGTGATATCTCATTATATGGATATATCACAATTATCTTTACCCATTTTATCAGCTAATGGATATTTGGGTTGTTTCTGCTTTGGGACTATTAAGAATACAACTGCTATAGTCAGGCACATCTGTAATCCAAAGAACTTGGGAGGCTGAGGCAGAATGATTTGGAGTTCCAGGTCAGAGGTAGCCTGCACAACTTAGCAAGATCCTGTCTCAAAATAAAAAACAGGGGGCGGGCCTAGGGGTTCAGCTCAGTAGCAAGGTACTTGCCTACTACCCATGAAGCCCTGGGCTCAAACCCTAGTGGAAAAAAAAAAAAAAAAAGGAAGAAAGAGGAGGGAGGGAGGGAGGGGAAAAAAACTACTACTTCTATAAACATTTGTGTACAAGTTGTCATGTGGATGTGGACATACATTTTCAGTTCAACTGTCTTTTTTTTCCTTTCTTTTTTAAATTATAGCCTAGTGAGGGCAAAGTGGCAAATCACTGTAGGTTGATTTTTCCTTTTTTATTTTGCAATGGTGAGGACTTGCACATGCTAGGCAAGCGTTCTATCACTGGGCTACACCACCAGCCCACTAAAGTTTTGACTTTCGTTTCCCTTTTGCTCAGTTGGTAGACTGCTGCTCCACACTCTCTGAGGACCCGGGTTCGTTTCCCCAGCACTACAAAAACAGAAGGATGTGGCAATCCACTCATGAAGCAATCCCGAAACAATCAGTGACCCTATGGGGGTCACTATGAGTTGGACCTGATTCAACAGGACCCAACAACAACAAATGACTAATAATCATCTTTTCATGTAGTAATTGGCCACTCACACATCTTCCCGGGAGAAATCTCTCTTCATATCCTTGCTCATTTAAAAATTTTAGAACTTTTGAGTTGCAGGAGTTCATTACATATTATAGTAGTAATTCTTTTCTTTTTCTTTATAAGATAATGTTTTTTGTTGGTTTTTTGTTTGTTTGTTTTTGAGACAGGGTCTTGTCTCACTGTGTAGTCCAGGCTGGGCTTTGAACTTATGTCTATTCTCCTGCCTCAGCCTCTTGAGTGTTGGGTTACAGGCATATGCCACCATGCCCAGTTAATGAGTCTCATCAGATATGTAATTTCCAAATATTTTCTCCCATTCTGTAGGTTATCTTCACATTCTTTCTTTTTTGTTTGCTTTGGTTTGGGGTTTTTTGTTTTGTTTTGTTTTGTTGAGACAGGGTCTCACCATGTAGCCCAGGCTGCCCCTGAACTCAGGATCCTCCTGTCTTAGCCTCCCAACTGCTGGGATTATACCATACCTGGATCAGAAAGAAAATTTTAACATCAATCAGAAAATATGAGCCAGGTGTAGTAGTGCAC
Source organism: Pedetes capensis (assembly GCA_007922755.1). Taxonomy (NCBI): domain Eukaryota; kingdom Metazoa; phylum Chordata; class Mammalia; order Rodentia; family Pedetidae; genus Pedetes; species Pedetes capensis. Next base: position 71,626 of record VMDO01005127.1, read on the forward strand.
ACCTGTAATCCCAGCACACAGGAGGCTGAAGCAGAAGGATCTCATGTTCAAGGCCAAACTGAGTTACATACTGAGACCCTGACAAAAAAAAAAAAAAAAAAAAAAAAAAAAAAAAAGACGAAAAGCTTTTCTAATAGTCAAAACAAAATCTAAACTCCATTTCAAGGTTTTCTTAGGACTCTTAATAACTTAACTCTTGCCTTGCTCTCTGATGTCATTTCTATCATTCTTGCCTATAATCCTATGCCTCAGCTACTTTCTGTCTCTTGAACATGAAAGATTGTTCTTAGCTTAGGGCTTTAGAATGTCCTGCTTTTTCCCCCTAGATCTTTTACATGTCTTGTCCCTTTTCATTTGGATCTCAGTTCAAATGTGATCTTGGTCTCATTTTTACTTTTTGTGCCGGGGATTAAACCCAAGGCCTCACAGATACTAGTCAAACAATTACCGATGTGCCAGACACTCAGCCCAGGAGATCTTTATTGGTCACCCTATCTAAAGTTCTCTGACAAGCACTACTGTATTCCCTTCTTTTTATTTAGTTAGTAGAAACTTACCACTATCTGATTTTTTTTTTTTTTTCGGTTCTGGGGGTTGAACCCAGGGCCTCGATCCTGCATGCTCTGTAAGTGCTAGACCACTGAGCTGTACCCTCAGCCCAATTTTTTTTACTTTTTTGAGACAGGGTCTTGCTAAATAATGCAGACTGCCTCTGGTCTCGAACTTGCGATCCTCCTATCCTCCTGCCTCCGAGCTGCTGGGATTACAGGCGTGCGCCACCACGCCCAGCTCTATCTGAGATTATTTAAGGTTTATGGTCTCTTCCCAACAGGCTGTAAGTTCCACAAAGAAAAACTTTTCTGTCTTTACACTGTTGTCCCTCAATCTCAACAATTCAGTATGTATCTGCTGAATAAATGGTTAGATAAAATACTAATCCCACCATTTATTAATTTGAAAGGAAGATAATTAAATGAACCTTTTAGAGCCATTCCATTCAATACTCTGTCTTTAAATTTTATTACAGAAATATTTTTCATTGACCTGATATGTGGGGAATACTTGGAACATTAAAAATGATTGGCAAAGTCATCATATAATGATGACCAAAAGTAATGAGTAGTTTGAAGACTGCAGTTGTTACAGGTAAGAATAGTCCATGGATGCTAAAATTAGTGAGTGAAATTTGGACTCCATAAGACATATAATAACTAAAAATGAAAAATAATAACTTTACACTGGGGAAACCAAGGAAACACTACCTTAACCTAACAATCAAAGTTAACAAGGCAGAAAAGATGTGTCTCCCAATATAATGCACTCAGAAGGATGTCACACTTACGCAAAAAATACAAAACCTGAATCTAATTATAAGAAAATATCAGAAAAATCAAAACTGAAGAATATCCTACAAAATAATTGTCTTAAAAAGTGTCAAGTCTATGAAAGACAAAAAACAAAAACAAAGACTAAACAAAAAAAAAACCTGAGAGATTTCCAGATCAAGGAGACTAAGGGACAAGACAATTAATTACACATTTAATCCAAGAATGGGTCCTTGGTCAGGATTTTGTTTGTTTCAATGATTGTTTTGTTTTGTTTTCTGAGACAAGGTCTTGCTATGTAGTCCAAGCTGGCCTCAAACTCATGATACTCCTGCCTCAGGTACCAAATGCTGGGATGACAGATATGCACCACATACATGGCTAATGAATTCTTTTTTTTTTTTTTCTTTTACTATAAAGAACATTACTGAGACAGCTGGAAAAATATGAATAAGTGTTTTAATAGACTAAACATTATTATTGTCCCTAATGGAGAAAAAAAAAAAACTGTATTCTGATTTTGGTAATTATACTGCGGTATACAAGAGAATGAACTCATTTTTAGGAAATAAACACTAAAGCATTTAGGAGTAAAGGAATATCACGACTACAATACACTTTAAAATGATTTTTAAAAAATGCTTGTGTAGAGAGAAAGAAGAACAGAATTATAAAGCAATTGCAGTAAAATGATATTATCTAGAGAATCTAGGTAAATAAAGGGTGTTCCTATGTTCCACATTTTAAATTGCTCGTTAGCTGGGTGCGGTGGCACATGCCTATAATCCCAGTGGCTTAGGAGGTGGAGGCAAGAGAATAGCAAGTTCAAGACCAGAGGCAGTCTGTGTAATTTAGTGAGACCCTGTCTCAAAAAGTAAAAAAAAAAAAAAAAAATAGGCTGGGGTGCAGCTCCAGTGGTCCAGCACTTGCAAAGCACACAAGCGCAAGGCCCTGGGTTCAACCCCTAAAACCGCCAAAAAAAAAAAAAAGAAAGAAAAAGAAAAAGCTCTGTCACACAGTTTATTCCTTTCTTAGAAACTGCTATTCTCACTTAAAACAGCACAAGTCAAATAGATTATCAAAGACAAATAATTTCATGGCTCTTACTATATAAGAATTTCTCTTTCTCTCCTCAATATGAGCAACAACTAAATTACCACATTTTATTTTATTTTCTCAGCAATTGAGACTTGTGATGTTTACCTGGAAAGAATCCATGCAGACAGGACTAGAAGCCAGCTCCTCATCAACTGCATGTAACTTCTCCATGAAAGTACTATCCCTGGTCTGTTTCGGCTTTGGGGGGGGCGGGGGCCCCATGGGCACTACCTCAGCACTGATGTGCCTGATGGCAGGTGTGCTGACTTTCTCAGCCTGATTAAAAGAGGCAATTATGTTAAGGAAGGAAAGAAGCAAGGAAGGAAGGAAGGGAGGGAGGAAGGGAGGACAGAGAGGGAGGGTAGGGGAAGGAAAAGGAGGAGGGGAGAACAAAATAGGTCTTCATATGCTATTGACCTTTTTCTTGTTATCTAGATAGACATATGAAAGACACTCTGAAACACACATCTAACTAGGTATCATCCTATTTCCAGTGAGGCCAACAGAACGGTACTCAGGTTACCAAAAAGTAGGAAATCTAATAAAAATAGTTTAAAGCCAGGCATGTAATCCCAGCACATGCCTATAATCCTGGCACTCAGGAGGCTGAGGTAGCAAGATCAATGTGAGTTTGAAGCCAGCTTGCTCAACATTGCAAGTTCCACACCAGCCTGGGCTACAGAGAAAGACTCTTGTCTCAAAAAAAAAAAAAAAAAAAAAAAAAAAAAATCCCTCAAATCCAAAATCAAAACAAAACAAAATGTTTTAAAGGCAATATTAGAAAACATGGGTATGAGAGCTAGGCACCATAGTGCACACCTACAATCCCAGCTACTCAGGAGGCTGAAGTAGGAGGATAGGAAGTATGAGCCCACAGGTAGCTTGCTCAACTTAGGCTGTCTAAAAAATAAAAAAGGCCAGGGGTGCAACTTAGGGTTACAGCACATGACTAGTATGCATGAGGCACAGGTGAACGCCTCAGTACTGCAAAAAGAAAAAGAAAAGAAAAAGAGAAAGAAAATATGGCTGTAAGACAAGAGAAAAATAGAAGAAATAAACTCTACTGGTTGCACATTTTTGGCCCCTTATTGAGAACTGAGAAAAAAACATTCCCTACCACTTGGTTCCAATCTTCTTTTTTTTGTGTGTGTGTGGTACTGGGGGTTGAACCCAGGGCCTCGCGCTTGCATGCTTTGCAAGTGATGGACCACTGAGCTGCGCCCCCCAGCCCTTTTTTTTTTTTTTTTACTTTTTGAGACAGGGTCTCGCTAAGTTACGCAGACTGCCTCTGGTCTCAAACTTGTGATCCTCCTGCCTCTGTCTCCTGAGCCACTGGGATTACAGGTGTGCGCCACCTCGCCCGACAACTAGGTTCCAATCTTCTCTTAACTGTTCCCCTTCACTTAAGGGACTTTGAAAAGTGGTGACAGCCCAGAATTACTATGAGTAAGTCATATACTTACACAGTTAAATAATCTGCTTACATAGTTATGTCTAACATCTCTTTTGTATGATGTTAGTTTACCTCTGATATAATGCCATTCTCCTCATCTGTTTCAGTCATTTCAGAAGACTGTCTCAATCTGGACTTCTTTGCCCCACGAGGAGATGAAGCAGTGCTTTCAACATCACTTTCCAATAAGCTCTGCAAAACAAATCCAGTTCACTTTTATATATGTGCCCCCTACCTCAATCCAAAGTTTAAAGTACTTTAAGAAAATAAATTACAAAATATTGCTTGGCACAGTGGCATGCACCCATAATCCCAGCAACGCAGGAGGGAGAGGCAGGAGGATCATAAGTTCGAGGCCAGAGACAGCCTGTACAATTTACCAATACTGTCTCTAAATTTAAATAGGTAAATAAATATATAAATAAATAAATAAATAAATTTTTATCTATCTCAAGATAAAAAATAAAAAAGGGGCTGGTGTGCAGCTCAATGGTAGAGTGCTTGCACAAGGCCTTGGTTTCAACAACCCCCCTCCAGTACTACAAAAATAAATATATAAATAAATAAATTGTAAAATATCAATCACTCAATTAGTCATAGAAAGAGAAAATTAAATTCATATAGCTTAACACCCTAATGGGGATAGAGACAGGGATCAGATCACTATCCTCATCTGCATTATAAATTCTGTAAAAGTTAAGGAATTGGCTTAAAATCCATTACATGCAATAGTGCATCTGGGAGGACAAGGCAGAAGGATTGCAAGCTCAAGGCCAGAGGCAACCTGCGTGACTTAACAAAACCCTTTTTCAAAGTACAAAATAAAAAGGGGGGCTGTGGTACAGCTCAGTGGGAGAACACTCGTCTAGCATGTGCAAGGCTTGAGGTTTAACCTGCCCAGTACTGCAGCCATACCACTGTGATGTCCGATTCCACCAGATCTTGGAAACTAAGCAGGGTCAGGCCTGCTTAGTATTTTGGATGGGAGACTGCCTGGGAATACCAGGCACTGTAAGCTTGGGAGAAAGACTCGGCAACCCACTCCCCCAAAATAATCAACCATTGAAAACCCTACGAATAGCAGAGAAGCACTAACAAAACCAGTGTTTTGCCTGTTGTATGTAGGGTACCAACTCCATGGCACCTAACAACAACAGCAGCAGCAAAAAGAAAAAAAAAAACAAAAACAACAACAAAAGCCAGGAACTAAAGAACATATATAGCCGGGTGCAGTGGTATACACCTGTAATCCCAGCTATTTGGATGCTGAATCAGGAGTTTCAGAGGTTCAAGGCCAGAGGCAGCCTGTACAACTTAGCAAGAGTCTGTCTCAAAATTAAAACTAAAAAAAAAAAAAAAAAAAAAAAAAAAAAAAAAAAAAAAAAAAAAGACTCAGGGTGCAGTTCAGTGGTAGAGTACTTGCCCAGCACAAGGCATATAGATATGAATACTTAGATGATGTAACTATAAAGAAAAACAAGCAAACAATTACCAAAAAATCAGGATGATGATTGTTTTAGGGGGGTGGAAAGTGACAGTGACTGGGAAGGACATACTTAGGTTGTCCTGGTAATGTTATATTTCTTGTCTGCGGAATTTACACACGGATTCACATTATAATTATTTAATGTGTACATTTCATAACCATTTCTGTGTTATATGTATATTACATCTCATAATGGAAGTTAAAGAAATTGAGACTATGAAAAGGAGAAAAACACCTCACAGAGAAAAAATTAGAAAAAAGAATTGTGTCTCAACCTTCTCTTCAGAATAGGTGACAACACTAAGGAAGCAAAACTTATCCTGCCTTATTGAGCCAATTTTTTTCTTCATTACCAATGAATAGTCACTGACCTCTTCAGCAGTCTCATCTTCCTCCTCTTCATCTGGCTGGTACTCTTCATCTGAGGAATCATCTTCTTCAAGGTGGATATCCACAAACTGTGGAGGCTGCAATAGTACAATGAGAAAGAAATGGAATAGGCTTGGGAGTATAGCTCAGTGGCAGAAAGGATGCTTGGCATGTACTAAGCCCTGGATTCCATCTCCAGTACCAAAGAAAAGAAAGAAAGGGGAGGGGGAAGGAGGAAGAGAGAAAGAGAGAGAAAAAACACACAGAGAGAGAGAGAGACAGAGAGAGAGAGAGGGAGAGAGAGAAAGAGAAAGAAATGGAGTAGTAAGAAGCACAAATCATACATATTTGGAAAATAAGAGGATAAGCAGGGCATTAAAAAATAATACTAAGAGCAGAATGTGCAACAACTAGAACAAATGACATGAAACAGGAGTTAAAATAATTCCATGAGATACAGACCTAAGAGTAATGAAAAAAAAAAAAAAAAAAATAGGTGTAAAAAGCCATCAGGAGATGGAGACAGGAGGATTAGAGGTTCAAGTCCAGAGGTAGCCTGTGCAACTTAATGAGATCCTGTCTTAAAAATAAGAAAGGGGCTGGGAGTACAGCTCAATGGTGGAGCACTTGTCTAGCATGTACAAGATCCTGGGTTCAATCCCCCAGTACTGCAAAACAATAAGTAAATAAAATGAATAAAAAGTTAACAAATAGAAGGAAAGTACTTAGGTTTCAAAATTGATGAAGTCTTTCTGGAAAACAATAACAAACTTTTTCCAAGTTTACCTTAATTTCATTAGCCTTCTTAATTGGTGAAATATTCCAGGTTGGAATTACCTACAAAGAAGAATATAAATAATTAACTAGAACTGTTTGTCTTTTTCTTTTTTCTTTTTGTGGTACTGGGGGTTGAACCCAGGGCCTCATGCTCACATGCTTTGCAAGTGCTATACCACTGAGCAGCACCCTCAGCCCATTTTTTTTTTCTTTTCTTTTTCTTTTTACTTTATGAGACAGGGTCTCATTAAATTACATAGACTGCTTCTGGTCTCGAATTTGTGATCCTCCTGCCTCCGCCTCCCAAGTCGCTGGGATTACAGGCGTGCACTACTGCAGCAGGCTCTAGAATTGTTTTTCATTTTTAGTTCCTCTTTACCATCACAAAGAGGAATCTACCTAACAAGTAGCTATAGTGATGTATAGGTGTTTATTATCCCTTAGGATATACCCTCAAATAATTTTCAAAGCTTGATAGGAGAATAAGAGGGAAGAATCTATTCTTGTCATTAGAATTCCTCCTTAAACTTAGTTAGATTCACTTTCATCTACATATAGAAGAAAAAATGTCTAACTTGCCTACTTTATATTACAATTCAGATTTATCTAAAACAAGGGATATGAAAATTATTTGTAACTAAAACCTATACAAACCTAAGATATTATAGGTTACAGGAGCCTTTGATATCAGGTTATTTTTGTTTTGTTTTTGCTTGTATTTTTTAGACAAGGTCTCACTTTATAGCCTAGGCTTTGAACTCTGGATCCTCTTGACTCAGCCTCTCCAGTGCTGGGATTTATGTACCACCACACCCAGCAATATTTTTATTCTTATTTACTTTACTTTATTATTTTTGAGACTGAGTCTCATTATGTAGGCCTGGCCTCCAACTTGAAGTAATCCTTCTGCTTCCCACTCTCAAATGCTAGGACTACAAGCATGCACTACCATGTTTCCCTTTTTTTTCTTTTTTAAAGTGAATTACATAACTGTATGATCAATATACCTCCAAAAAGCTTTTACAGAAGTATTTGTGTATAGTGTCATGTTACCCCACTTATTTTCAAACAGTAAAGGAAAAAACAATACAGAGAAACATAAAGCAAATATGACCAATTGTTACTCTTGGAATCTAGATTGACTGTAATATTCCTTTAATTTTTGGTATGCTTGAATTTTTGTTGTTGTTGGAATGACAGCTGTGTACCATCATGCTCAGCTATGAATATTTTCATAATAGAGTTGGGAAAGTGTTTTTGTTTTGTTTTGCTTTATTTTGTCTTTATGGTGCTAGGGATCAAACCCAGGGAAGAAAAGTTTTTATAATAAATATTTAAAGCTGGGCATGGTGGTGTATGCCTATAATCCCAGCACTCAGGAGGCTGAGGCAGGAGGATTTTAAGTTCAAGGCCAGCCAGGGCTACATAGCAAAATCCTATCTTTAAAAAAAAAAAAAAAAAAAAAAGGGCCGGGGCAGTGGCGCACACCTATAATCCCAGTGACTTAGAAGGCAGAGGCAGGAAGATAGCAAGCTCAAGACCAGAGACAGTCTGCATAAATTAGCAAAACCCTGTCTGAAAAAGTAAAAACAAAACAAAAAAAAGGGCTGGGGGTGCAGGTCAGTGGTCCAGCACTTGCAAAGCAAGCAACTGAGAGGTCCTGGGTTCAACCTCCAGTGCTGCAACCAAAAAAAAAAAAAAAAAAAGAAAGCAACCTGGGAGCGGTGGCCCACACCTATAATCCCAGCGGCTCAGGAGGCAGAAGCAGGAGGATTGTATGCAAGTTTGAGACCAGAGGCAGTCTGCGTACCTTAGCAAGACCCTGTCTCAAAAACTAAAAAAAAAAATGGGCTGCGGGTGCAGGTCAGTGTCCAGCACTTGCAAAGCATGCAAGTGTGAAGCCCTGGGTTCAACTCCCAGTACCTCAAAAAAAAAAAAAAAGAAAGAAAAAGAAAAAGAAAAAAATGAAAACTCAGTTTAGTTAATCTGCTAGTAAATGGGGAGTTAGAAATAATAATGATACTCCCACTTTACACTTTCATATTAATTTTATAGTTTTTTAGAATTAACTTTGTACGAGCTGGAGATTTAGCTCAGTGGTAGAGTGCTTGCCTAGCAGGTGCAAAGCCCAGGGTTTGATCCCCAGTACCAAAAAGACAAAAAAAAAAATGACAAAAAAAAAAAAAAAAAAAAAAAAAAAAAAAAAAAAAAAAAAAAGAAAAAGAAAAGAATTAAGTTTGTATACCAAAATTATACCTTGTATTTTTCATGCAACAAAGATGAACACAATTAGCAGAGTATTATAAAATTATAATAATCTTTTTACAAAATTTGTTATAATATGGAAGAGACATATATCTGAACAAATAACCATGGATTCTATTTTCTTCTTAATTGGCTAAATTAGCCAGTAAGATTCAGTTCTAATTTCTAATGGAACAAATTTCTATAAAGTTTCAACCTAAGACTTTTCAACTACTATAATCATATTCTATTTAAGCCTCTTCAAATTATATGGGGAAAAACGCTGGTATACACTGAAAACAAATAAAAAATAATAAAAGTTAGCTGGGCGTGGTGGTGCATGCCTATAATCCCAGCAGCTTAGGAGGTGGAGGCAGGAGGATCACAAATTTGAGACCAGAGGCAGGAGGATCACAAATTTGAGACCAGAGGCAGTCTGTGTAACTTAGTGAGACCCTGTCTCAAAAAAGTTAAAAAAAAATGGGCTTGGGTGCAGCTCAGTGGTCCAGCACTTGCAAAGCATGCAAGCACAAAGCCTTGGGTTCAATCCTTAGGACCGCAAAAAATAATAATAATAATTTTTTTTAAGTTAAAAAGAGAATTTTTAAATAGCTCTTAGACATTGCTGATAAAATGCCATTGAAGATATAGAATTTCTTGCCCATTCAATTGTTACCCAACCAAAATCATCTTATAAACAAAAAACAACTAGGTTTTGTCTCTAAAGAGCTTTAGGCCCTCACATTTCCTCAGTCCTGCCATGTCCTGACCACCTACTTCTCTAACTGTGTAGCTAGGACTAGTATGGAGTAAAGGGTATGATGTGATTCATATCCAGTCCCCTTCCCATGTCTGTTTTTGAACCAGTTTCCCAACTGCCAAATCCATCCAGAAAGCAAGCCTGCATGTGGAAATGTGTTGCAGTTGGTCTATTAAGCATTAAGCAAGAGACCTGAACTCTCAAACCTTGCTCATCCACATAAACTAGTTTTACAGCCCAACTTCTCTACATCTGTATTATGGTCAATAAAAATAATGCAGAGCATGCTTGTTGTTTTTAAAATCAAATATGGAATCAATGCTAATTATACTCTATATAACATGAAGACTTCATATACCTTCTCTCTCATTGATGACTGTTGTCATCATAACTACCACATGTTCACTGGTGGTTATTTCCCTGGAGGAAGCTGAAATTTTAATTCATGCAACAAATGTTAGTCAATTAGACCAAAAAAAGAAATAAAGAAAGAAAGAAAGAAAGAAAGAAAGAGAGAGAGAGAGAGAGAGAGAGAGAGAGAGAAGAGGAGAGGAGAGAAAGGAGAGAAAGAGAAAGAGAAAGAAGAAAAGAAGGAAAAAGAAAAAAGAAAAAAGAAATAAATAAAGCAACCTTAGGCTGCATTAAGAGAAATATGGTATCTCGATATATCTAACTTTAATCTGTACTAATTAGACCACATCTGGCTTGGTAGATTCTGCTTTGGCATACTTTTAAAGGGATATGGACAAATTAGGCACCTTCAGAAGAAAAGAATCAGATTAGTGAAGGTACTCAGAGCCTTGATATATGAAGAAAGTAAGAAACTGGGGGACATTTAGCAAGAAAATAATGTTTAAAAAGGACATATTAGAGCCAGGTACAGTGGCACAAGCTTGTAATCTCAGTGACTTGGGAGATAAAGGCAAAAGGGCCTTTATCTCAAGATAGAAAATAAAAAGGGGCTGAGGGTGCAGGTCAGTGGGTTCAACCACCCATCACCACTAAAAAACAAAAACAAAAACAAAAACAAAGGATATACAACTCCTCCTCACTTTCAGAGACAGAATAGACTCCTTCAGGATTATCACCTTCACCTGCCTTGTCACAAAAGTAAGTACAAACTGGACAAGTGCTTGTGAAGAAGGATACATCATGGTTCCAAGCCTTGAAGAGTTTACTATTCCAGAATATGTCATTCTCCAAGAGGTTTTTAGTGTGAATGAACTATTTTCAACAATGCATATTCCCAGGTCCCACCTATTCACTTTTGATAAACACTGTTGAAGGTTCCCCATACCAGTGATTTTGATACCCTTGAAGACACTTTGAAAAATAATACTGTAAACACTATGCAACATGTTACACATGAAAAGAAAGAGTGACCTCATTTATTGGTTTCAAATGCTCACAATAGTTGTCTATCTAGTACCTCCAAAGGGCATACTTCCATACCAACCTAAATAAAAATAAACTATAGCAATGATCTCATATATTCTGCCTCTACTTTTCTTTTACAAATTATTTCTTCCCTTCCTTCTTTCCTTCCTTCCTTGGCTTCCTTCGTTTTTTCTGAGATAAGATCTTACTACGTAACCCAGGCTGGCCTCAAACTTGTGATTCTTCTGCCTCAGCTTCCCAAGTGCTGGAATTTACAGGCATGTACCACCTTGCCTGGGCTGGGATTTAGCTCAGTTGGTAGAGCGCTGCGGTGCAGTCTCTGAGGTCCCGAGTTCAATTCCCAGCACTGCAAAAATGGGAGAAGGGCCTGGCAATCCACTCCCAAGGCAATCCCGAAACAGCCATTGAAGACTCGACGGCACCTAACAACAATAACCACCTCACCCAACTAAACCTTTTTCCTTTTTCTTTTTTTTTTAAATTTTCTTGGTGGTACTAGGAATTGAACTCAGAGTCTCCCACATAGTACACAAGCACTCTACCATTGAGCTAACATCCCCAGGCCACAAATAATTTTTTTAAGAGGCAAACAAAGGCTAAAATTTCTTCCATATTTCATCCTTATAAATAACCTAAAATTAGAAACTATTTTCTAAGTTAAGCCAGGCGTGGTGGTGCACTCCTAGAATCCCAGGGATTCAGGAGGCAGAGGCAGGAGGATCAGAAGTTTAAGACCAGAGGCAGTCTGCATAATTTAGTGAGACCCTGTCTCAAAAAGTAAAAAAAAATGGACTGGGGGTGCAGCTCAGTGGTCCGGCACTTGCAAAGCATGCAAGTGCAAGGCCCTGGGTTCAACCCCCAGTACCACAAAAAAAAAAAACAAAACTATTTACTAAGATAAACAAAGAAAAGACACAGAATATTTACCACTCCTTTCTCCACCACTTCCTTCAGTTTAGAGCGTGTCATTTTAGGCTCCTAAGGAGGGAGACATAGGAAAAAAATAGTCAATAAAAATCACCAGTGAATCTTTGGTTTTAAGATGTTAACTTTGTCCCTAGCTGTCAAACTGTTTACAAACTCCCAAGTGACCTCCTATATTTGGCCAGTTTATAGATAACTCTATTCCATGACATTGAAAGAGTGACAATCAACTACTCACAAACATTGGCATGTCTTCTGTCTCACTGATGGCTGCTTTCATCATAGCTACCACATGTTCATTTGTGATTACTTCCTGGAGAAAGATGAAATTTCACTTTATGCCAAAGGATTTGTCATCTAGACAATAATCATCTCTATGTAAGTCTGCTGCTAGATATATGTGAAGAATAAATGAAAGCTATATTCTGAAATAGCTTCAAACTGGGGTAAAGCAAAGCAACTAAATACAATGAAGGCAGATACAAATTTTGGATAGAAGCACAGAGCTTGAAACGGTGTAGCAGCAAATGGATTAATCTTATTAGCTGCTACGGAAGGAAAATGAATAAAGAGATTCTGAGGTAACTAATTATGTATGAGATAGTAATAAACAATAAAGGCTTAGCAAATAGATAAGTTGCTACATATCAAGAACATTGCTTATATATGTACAAAGTACTATAAATTGTAAGTGGGCTTTTCAGGTATTTCCCACAAAAGAGTAAATGCATTATGAACATTATCATCTTCAAATCTGCTAAATACAGTAAATGTTCAAATCAGTGGAAGGAAGCACAGGCAGTTTATCTTCCCAATTAAGTTCTTCTGCCAGGCACAGTGGCACAAGCCTATACTCCTAGTGACTCACAAGGGTGAGGCAGGAGGATCGCGAATTCGAGGCCACAGGCAGTCTGTGCAATCTAGCAAGACCTTGTCTCAAAATAAAAAATTTAAAAAGGATTAGGGTGCAGCTCAGTGGTAGAGTATTTGTCTAGCATGTGCAAGGCCCTGGGCTCAACACTCAGTACCAAAAAAATAATAATTAGTAAATAAATTAGTAACAAATAAATTATCAGTTCAGATTTCAAACTTATGCTAAGCGCAAAGAGAAAGCAATCTTAAAGTATACACACACACAACACACACACACTTTTTTTTGACAGTACCAGGGGATTGATCCCAGGCACTGTACTATTGGGCTGAATCTCTAATCCATATTTTATTTTTTATTTATTTTTTTATATTTATTTTTTAATGCTTTTTTTGGTACTAGAGGTTGAACCCAGGGCCTCACGCTTGCATGCTTTGCAAGTGCTGGACCACTGAGGTGCATATCCAGCCCATTTTTTTTACTTTTTGAGACAGGATCTCACTAAATTATGCAGACTGCCTCTGGTCTCAAACTTGGGATCCTCCTGCCTCTGCCTCCCAAGTTGCTGGGATTACAGGAGTGCACCACTTTGCTCAGCTTCATCTTTTATTTTGAGACAAGATCTTCTTATGCTGAGACAAGATCTTGTTATGCTACACAGGCTGCCTGTGGCCTCAAATTCGCGATCCTCCTGTCTTAGCCCTCCAAGTTCCTGAGATTACAGGCATGCACCACCATACCCAGCATAAAATGTTTTTTCACAGATACCTATAAAACTGGTAATTCATATCGCAAGAGTGAAGAATTTTCTGAGTATTTTTCTTCGCTTTCCATGAAAAATTTCCATTCCAATTACACACCCGCCTCAGTGTTACTCACATGAAGGATGTTTCTCACATTGACTGCTGTCAGGTTGTGCTGCTTGGCACCATCCTCTAAGGTACGATCAAGCATGTCATCCAGTTTTAGGTCACATGTCAAGGTCCCTTGTTCTTGACCCCTTCCATCTCGTTTCCTCTTGGTACCTCTTTTCTTTTTTCTCCTTTTCTCACCTTCCTCATTGTTTTGCTCTTCTGTAAGTAAACCAAGAACATCACAGAATCTCCAAAATAGCTTCTCTAGGAACTTAGCCCCCAAAAGCCAACAGTAACAGAAAAATCAAGCTGTCAGCTGTCTGGACCTGAAAATCAAAGACTATGTTATATGGTGGTGGTAGTGATAGTGACAGAGTTGTAGTAGTAATAATAGCCAACATTCACTGAATTTTTATGTCCGATACTTTTCCACATATTTTATGACTACTAATTCACTTACTCATATGAGTAACAACCTCATTTGGGCTGGGTGTAGTGGCCCATGCCTGTAACTCCCAGCAACTTGGGAGATGGAAGCAGGAGGATTACAAGTCTGAGGCCAGAGTCAGCCTATGTAACTTAGTGAGACTGTCTCATGATATAAAATAAAAATGGGGCTGGGTGCAGTGGCGCACGCCTGTAATCCTAGGGGCTCAAGAGGCGGAGGTGGGAGGATTGCAAGTTCAAGACCAGAGGCAGTCTGCTGTAATTTAGCAAGACCCTCTCTCAAAAAAAAGTTAAAAAAAATGGGCTGAGGGTGCAGCCCAGTGGCAGAGCACATGCAAAGTATGCGTGTGGCCCTGGGTTCAAACACCAAGTACAGAAAAAAAACATTTTATTCAGCAGAGACTATTATTTTTTCCATCACACCGATGAAGAAACTGAAGAAGAGAGATTAAGAAACTCTCTCAAGAGCTAGTAAGTTATAGTCAGGTTTTTTGTTTGCTTGTTTATTTTGTTTTTGTTTTCTTAGACAGGTTCTTGCTATATAGCCTGGGCTAGTCTCAAACTCATAATCCTTGTCCCTCAGGTTCTAGAGTGCTAAGATTACAGATGTGTGCCATCATGCCCAGCTATCAGTCATGTTTTAAAGTCAATCACTCTAACTCTAGAAACTGTAGTTAAAATGATCACTATATACTGCCCAGATAATATACATCAGAAACCTTGGATCCAGGTGGCATGGTGGTGGACACCTGTAATCCCAGCAACCTGGGAGGCAGAGGCAGGAAGATCACAAGTTTGAGACCAGAGGCAGTCTGCACAATTTAACAAGATCTTGTCGCAAAAAGTGAAAAAATGGGCTGAGGGTGCACCTCAGTGGTACAGCACTTGCAAAGCATGCATGGGGCCTTGGGTTCAACCCCCAGTACAAAAAATTAAATAAAAAATAAAAAAACCTTGAATTTGTGTCCCCATTCTACAACTTAATTGAGTTACCCTGATAATGGAGTCTCGGTGTTTTCTTTTGTAAAATTTACCATTGTTATTATTAAACTTGAGGGCTGGGGTTTAGCTCAGTTGGTAGAATATCGCTTTGTACTCCCTGACACCCTGGGTTCAAAGCCTAGCGCCATAAAAAAAAAAAAAAAAAGGGAGAAGGACATGGCAGCCCATTCTTAAAACCATCAGCCATGAAAAAACCCTATGAGGGTCACTATGAGTTGGATCCAACTCAACAGCACCTAACAACAACAACATTATTATACTATTTGGTCCACTAAAAGAAACCAAGGAACATGCCAATTTAAAAATAAACTCTCAGAATTTACACAAAAAGAAAGGGAAGAAGGAAGGAAGGAAAGGAATGGAGTACCAGTGTTTCTATTGTACAGGAAAAGAGCACACATATGAACAGACAAAAGGAAGAACTTCTTGACGATGAAATTCTATTAAATCTTGGACTAGATTATCATGGGGGCTGGGATTTAGCTCAGTGGGTAGAGCACTGCGCTGCAGTCTCTGAGGTCCCGAGTTCAATTCCCAGCACCACAAAAATGGGAGAAGGTCCTGGCAATCCACTCCCAAAGCAATCCCGAAAACAGCCATTGAAAACCCTATGAGGGTCGCTATGAGTCGGATACCGACTTGACGGCACCTAACAACAACAACAACAACAGATTATCATGAAGTATCAAAACAAGGTTCACACCTCTGTGATACATCTTGTCTGCTACTATTTGAAAACAAGCAGTTAAAAAAGATTAACTTCAAGACAACTTCCTCTGCCTAAAAAGACTTTCTGGGGTTGAGGCATGAGTCTCAGTGAAAAGACACTTGCCTAGCATGTATAAGGCACTGGGTTAGAATTCTAGCACTGGGAAAGGAAATGAAAGGAAATGAAAAGAAAGGAAAGGAGAGGAAAGGAGAGGAGAGGGGAGGGGAGGGGAGGGGAGGGGTAGGGAGGGGAGAGAAAGAGAGAAAAAGAAAGAAAAAAGAAAAGATTGATTTTGGGATTTCTAAGCTGCTCCCTGGCTATGTATACTATGTAAAAAATTATTAGTAAATTCAAACAACTGCTTTTGTACTTTGACTATGTATCAAAAGTTTAATAAGAGTTAACAACCTTATATGCAATAACTTTTCCCCTCAGTACTGGGGATTGAACCCAGGGCCTCCTGTATGATAGGCAAACACCCCAAAATTGAGCTATAAACCCAGTCCTTCTTTTACATTTACATTAAGCCAAAGTTTTGCTAAGTTTTTAAGCTGCCTTCAACCCTTGATCCTCCTGCCTCAGCCTCCTAAATACCTGAGATTATAGGTATGTACCACCACACCCAGCTTCAATGCACTAATTCTTAAGGAAATAATTAGACATGCAAAGACTAATAATCAAGATATTCACTATGACATTATTTTAGCAAAAACATGGAACACACAAAAATGTCCAGTATCAACAGAACCGTTAAATGAATACTGATACCTTGGATTTTAATTAAGTCAACCAATTACAATGAATAAGGATCTTTTTAAGCAATAGGGAAGAAAAAACAAGTAAAAATATCTATGGAGAGTTTTTAATAATATAGAAATTGTGCTAATAAGCGGTAGCGCATGCCTGTAATCCCAGCAGCTGGGGAGGCGGAGGCGGGAGGATTGCAAGTTCGAGACCAGAGGTAGTCTGTGTAACTTAGCAAGATCCTGTCTCAAAAAAAGTAAAAAAAAAAAAAAAAAAAAAAAAAAAAAAAAAAAAAAAAAAAAAAAAAAAAAAAAAAAAAAAAAAAAAAGGGCTGGGGCACAGCTCAGTGGTCCAGCACTTGCAAAGCACGCAGGTGCGAGGCCCTGGGTTCAACCCCCAGTACTGCAAAAAAAAAAAAAAAAAGAAAAAGAAAAGAAAGAAAAGAAATTGTGCTAATAATGATTTTTTTTTTCAATACTAGTGGGTTGAACACAGGGCCCCTAGCATGCTAGGCAAACACTAAGCCATACCCCTAGATCTTTTTTTATTTTATACTTAGGTCTTGCTAAATTGTATAGGGCTGCCTCTGCCTCAAACTTGCAATCCTCCTGCCTGAGCCTCCTGAGTTGTTGGGATTACGGGTGTATGCCATGATACTCAGCTCTAATAATGATGTTAAAGGGAGCAAAAAAGGGCATAATTCAAATATATATATCTTATACTCACAAAACATAAAATTGGGCTGTCTGGAAGCATATCCCAACAAGCTGATGGATCCAAAAGAAGTATAAAAATCCAAAAAGTACCCCCAAAGTCATAAAGTTCTTTACTATTATTTTTTGTTTGTTTTTTGTTTGTTTTTGTTTTATGGCTATTTGAGATAGGGTCTTACCATGTAGCCCAGGCTGGCTTTGAACTCACAATCCTCCTCCCTGAGGCTCCTGAAAGCTGGGATTACAGGCATGTGCTAGCATGCCCAGCTACTAATGTTCTTTTTAGGAAGTAGCAAGAGGACAATTACATAGTACAATACATAGCAAAACTTTCTATAAACCTTTGTATACCTTGCTTTTGCCAAAGTCTCTCTTCTCACCTCATTTATCCCTTTTCCCCATAAAGCCCAAAACTCTTCTCTCACTTCACTACTCTTGAATTGCCTCACTATGCTCCTTCCTTGCCTCTTGCATCCTTTCTTATGTAAACCAAACTAGATAATTTTGTTTTCTGCCATCCATCTTTCCCTCCACCTCTTATCAGTATTTTAACAATAACCAGGTAGTTACAGAATAAGAAATGGATTTCTGATACCTAAGGACATTTTGACTAAGCTTTATACTCATATCCTAGCCTTTTGTTAATCACACCATTAATTGCCAAACTGTCCCAGAAAAATAAATAAAAATACAAAAGAAAATATACAAATTAAAACTATTAATACTATACTTCTTGTTGCTGTTATATGCCCTTGAGTTGGGTATATAAATGATGAAATTTGGTATTATCTAAAAATCACCTAGAAAATTAAATCTTCTTTGCAAAAATCAGATCTATAAAATCTAACCAAAATTCATAGAAATGAAGGTCAAAAAAGAAAACTTAAAATGGAAGCAGGTAAAATTCACAAAATTTTGTAGAGTTGATCAGCAAACAGTCCTTTAAAACACTGTTGTTCAAACTGGCAAAGAATCGATTACCTTTTTTACTAATCCATTGTAGACTCATACTTTTACAAAATAAGAATGTAGCCATAATGTTGAAATACTGTAATATTTCTTCTAAACTTTTACTTTTTCCATTAGTTACTTTCTTTCAAGCCTATAACAGTATGCAGACTAGCACAAGTACTCAGAGCCACACTTTGAGTAGTACTGCTTTACACTATCCACAAATAGAAAAAAATGGAGAAGTACTGTGGGCGTAGCTCAGTGGTAGAGGACTTCCATAGCATGCACAAGGCCTTGGATTTCATCCCAGCAACACAAAAAAGGAAGAAAAAACTAAACTGCAAATCATTTAGTCCCCGTAAAAATTAAATATAAAATGCAATTTAAAGGAATTATGAAGAAAATATATCACAAAATTAAAAAGAAAACAATGAAATTCACTGTAAAAAATACTTTATCATGGAAAAATCATCAGGGTAGCACAATCCATTTTAAAATAACTATCTCAAAAACAAGGAATCAAACCTATAACTATGGGGTTAAATTATCCCCATATCTAAATTATAAAAAACAAACTTCTTTGTTTTCAGAGAGTTTCAGACAGTTTGGCAGTTAAACCTAGCCCAGGCTAGGTTTAAATTTGAGATCCTCTTGCCTCAGCCTCTTGACTGCTGGAATTACCAGCATCTACCACTGTGCCTAAGCCCTTTTCTGATTCTGATGCTGAATTTGTTAGGGAATATATGTCTATAAAGAAAACGTAATAAATTCAAATTCCAACACACTGCACAGATAATCTATAAAAGAATATATCATTTGATTATGTCATTGTTTCATAATTAATCCCTTATCCTACTTTTTAAAAGCTGAGATACTAATATCTCTAAAGGAAGTCTCTATAATGATATGACTGGAAAAGATAAAAAGATGATCTACGTTTTCCTTCCATAAGAAGAATTAGAAAAAGTAGCTAAAGACAAAATATTCTCTGAGAAGTAGATCTAATGATATAACCAATAAATTGAAGGTAAAATGCACAATGGCAAAGGAGATGACCAGTAAAAACGTGGGTAAGTTCTGTAATATCTAAAACAATAAAACTGCTTTGACCTAGTAAAGTGTTGTTTAACGGCTCTATCAAAAACCAACCCAAGACATCCGGCTCTGGCCAAGACAAAGTATTTTGTTATCAGACTAACCTTACTGCCGGAAAAAAAACTATAAAACTACATAAAGGCCATGATAAAGTGTGAAGGCACTAAAGAACAGCCACTGTAGGCAGGATGTTATAGTTATGTTTCTTGACAGACTGAAAGCACATAAGGATAATAAACTAAGCAGGTGACATGGCCAAAGCCTGTAAATCTAATAACTCGGGAGGCCAAGGCAAGAGGATGGCTAGTTGTAGGCTAGAGGCAGCCCCACAAAACTTAGTGAGACTCTGTTTCAAAAAACAATTTAAACAGGCTGGGATATGGCTCAGTGGTGGAGCACCTGATTAGCATGTACAAGACCCTGGGTTCAATCCTCCGGTGCTGTTCCCCTTACTCCCCAAAAAAACAAAGAAAACCAAAAAGAACAAAAGAGGCAGATAACTGGAATGGCTCTATTATCTGTTAATAAATAAATAAATAAATAAATAAATAAATAAATAAATAAATATGTAAAACCTGAATTCATTGTTAAAGCCTTCCTACAAAGAAAATTCCAGGCACATTAATTCCAGAAAATTCCAGATGTAGGAAACTACAGACCACAGACACAAAAATTCTTAACAAAACCTAAGTAAATCAAATCTAGCAATGTATAAAAGGGTAATATATCATGATCAAAAGAGATGGCTTACCCCAGAAATGCAAAATTGTTTCCAAAGTTGAAAATCAATCAATATTCACCATATTGTTAATGTTGGTAGGTGCCACCAAGTCGGGTTCAACTCATAGAGACACTATGCACAACAGAACCAAGCACTACAAGACACTGTTCCACGTCCAGCACTATTGTCAGTGCTTGTCTGCTATTCATAGGGTTTTCAATGGCAGTGGGGGACTGGGTCTTTTTCCGAAGCCTACAGCACCTGGTGTTCCCAGGCGGTATCTCACCCAATGACTAATCAGGTCCAACCCTGCTTAGCTTCCGAGATCTAACGAGATCAGACACCACAGTGGTATGGCTGTAGGCACATTCACCATATTAGCTGACTAAAAGAAACAATAAAAACAAAAGATAATTGCAATAAATACTAATAATTGCTGAAAACGCTCTTTATAAAATCCAACTCAATTGCAAGGGTATGGAATCAACCAAGATGCCCATCAACAGAGGAGTGGATTGAAATACTGTGGTAAATACACACAATGGACTATTACTCCGCAATAAAAAAGAATGAAATTATGTCATTTGTAAGAAAATGGGTGGAACTGGAGAACATCATCTTAAGCGAACAACCCTAGTCCCAAAAGGAAAAATACTGTATGTTCTTACCCATTATGTGGGGGCTAAATCTAACTCGAAGAAAAAAATATACATATGTAGATATATAAGTATGAACAACAATACTTACCTAAGAAGGGAGACTATAAGCAGAGTAGAAAGAAGGGGGAGGAGATCAATGAATGGGAGCAAGGTGGGGGAGGGGAGAGGAGGAGGGGAATAAAGTATAGGAGCAAAGGGGAAAAGAGAGAGGGGAAAATCTAATTATATATGATGTAATTATATGAATACATGGGGAAAAATAGGGAAAAGAAAAAAATCAATGAGAATATAACCCATGAATGCACATGATTTCTATTACATATTAATCAAATGGATCTATAAAATATGTAAGTTGATGAAAATGTAACCAAAAGTGATGTAATAGTTGCATAATAGAAATAGCAAGTCTGTACCCTGCCAACATTTATGAAAAAAGAAACAGAACAATAAAAATAAAAGATAATTGCAATAAATGTTGAAAGTATTTTACAAAATCCAACTCAAAAAAAAAAAAAAAACCGTTGTGTGTTTTGAAAAATGTAAACAAACTTCAAGTACCTGTTAGTAAAGATCTGAAATGATTTTTTTTTAAAAATCCAACTCAATTCATAAGAAAAACTCTCAGCAACTAGGAATAGTAGAGAGCATCCATTCTCAATCTCATAAATGTTATCTATTTAAAAAGTCTACAGCTCAGTTGGGCATGATGGTACACACCTGTAATTCCAGCACTCAGGAGGCTGAAGTAGGATGATCTCCAGTTCAAGGCCAATCTGGGCTACAAAGTGAGACCATCAATG
Source organism: Pedetes capensis (assembly GCA_007922755.1). Lineage (NCBI taxonomy): Eukaryota > Metazoa > Chordata > Mammalia > Rodentia > Pedetidae > Pedetes > Pedetes capensis. The sequence goes on from VMDO01005127.1 coordinate 93,026, forward strand.
AAAAGAAAAAGAAAAAAAGAAAATAAAATCTACAGATCAATGAAAGACAAAATGCATAGCTCCTCAAATCAGGAACAAAAACTAGTGCAATGACTAATGGACAAAGAGAAAGATGGAGAGATAAAATGAAGGAAAGAAGGGAGGGTGCAGAAGAAAGGGAAGAGATAGGAAGAGAAGAGAGGGGAGGGAGGGAAGGACAAACAAATGGACAAAGCTGGGTGTGGTGCTACATGCTTGTAATTCTAACACTCAGCAGACTAAAACAGTAGCATCAAGTTCCAGGCCTGCCTGGGTTACATAGCAAGTTCCAGGCCTGCACTGACTACACAGGGAGAACTAGTTTCAAAAAAGCAAGAAACAGCCGGGCAGTGTGCCACACCGCTGTAATCCCTAAGACTTGCATGTCGGAGGCAGGAGGACTGAAAGTTCAAGACCAGAGGCCCTCTGTGCAAGACTCTGTCTCAAAATGAGAAATAAAAACAGCCAGGTGCGGTGGTGCACACCTGTAATCCCAGCCGCTCCGGAGGCAGAGGCAGGAGAATCGCAAGTTTGAGACCACAGGCAGTCTGCGTAACTTAGCGAGACCCTGTCTCAAACAGTAAAAAATGGGCTGGGGGCGCAGCTCAGAGGTCCAGCACTTGCAGAGCATGCAAGCGTGAGGCCCTGGGTCCAACCCTCAGTACCACTAAAAATTTTAAAAATTTAAAAATTAAAAAAAAGAAATAAAAACAAAACTAGAGGTGTGGCTGAGTAGTGGAGCACTTGCCTAACACATGTGAGTCCCTGGGTGCAGGCCCCCAGTACCACACACACAAAAAATTTCCTAAATAGGACATATCAGGAAAAGGACATGGCAATCCCCTCCCAAAGCAATCCCCAAACAACCCGTCACTGATAACTCTATGAGGGTGACTATGAGTCTGACATGACTCAATGGCACCGAACAACAACAGACAGGACATAAGAAATAGGTAGTGATTACAGGTGGTACACACCTGTAATCCCAGAGACTTGGGAGGCTGAGGCAGGAGGCTTCCAAATTCAAGGCCAACCTGAGCTACATAGCAAGACCCAGTCTCAAAAAAACAAAATAATATAAAATAATTTAACAAAAAAGAATAAACAAGCTACATATTGGTAGAAAATCTCTCCAAAAGATATATCTGATACCTTGTATCCAAAAATATATAAAGAACTGTTTCAACTCAATAATAAACAACAGAAAAATGAACATTTCACCAAATAGGACAAAACACATGGCCAACAAACACATAAAATTATACTCTATGTCACTACTCATTTGAGAAATATAAGTTAAAACCACAATGAAATACTACTACACACATAATGAAATGGTTAAAATTTAAAACTCCAAAAAGTGCTGGCAAGGATGTAAATCAAATGCAAATCTCATACACCACTGGTGGGAATGTAAAATGGAGCAGGCACCTTGGAAAACAGTTTGACTATTAAAAGTTAAGCAAACATTTACCATATGACTCAGAAATCACACTACTAGTTATTTACCTGGGCTGGGATTTAGCTCAGTGGGTAGAGCGCTGCACTGCAGTCTCTGAGGCCCTGAGTTCAATTCCCGGCACCACAAAAATGGGAGAAGGGCCTGGCAATCCACTCCCAACGCAATCCCAAAGCACTTAGCCATTGAAAATCCTATGAGGGTCGCTATGAGTCGGATACCGACTCGACGGCACCTAACAACAGCTAACAACAGTTATTTACCTAACAAAAATAAAAATTTTCTGGGGATGTATCTCAGTGGTGAAGCACTTGCCTAGTATGCACAAGGATCCGGATTTTATCTCTAATACACTCCGCCTCCCTCCAAAAAAAAATAAATAAACAATAAATTAATAAATTAATTAAGTCCATTAAAAATGTTTGCAGGTGTGATGGCACACATCTGTAATCCCACCACTCAGGAGGCTAAGGCAGTAGGATCATGGGCTACATAGCAAGTTCAAGGCCAATCTGGGCTAGATAGTGAGCCCTGTCTCAAAAAAACAAAAAAGAAAGAAAGAAAAAATGAAAATCTATGTCTAGCAACACCTGCAGCCATACCACTGTGGCATCCAATCTTGTAAGATCTCAGAAGCTAAGCAGGGTCAGGCCTGGTTCATTAGATGGGAGACCACCTGCAAACACCAAGTGCTACAGAGGCTCAGAAGGACCCAGCAACCCACTCTCAAAAAACAATCAGCCATTCTGTTTCGCCTGTTTGTACACAGGGTCACTAAGAGTCGGGCACCCACTCGACAGCACCTAACAACAACTATGTCTATCAAAGACCTATATGTGAATGTTTTAACAGCCTTAGTCATAATGGCAAAAACTAGAAATAACCCAACTAGTGAATGAATAAACAATTTGTGCTACATGGGGGGTGTCCAAAATATGCATACATATTTTAAGAGATGTTATCTGAGTACTGGGGCTGGGATTTAGCTCAGTTGGTAGAATGCTGCTCTGCAGTCTTTGAGGACCTGAGTTCAATTCCCAGCACCTCGAAAATGGGAAAAGGACCTGGCAATCCACTCCCAAGGCAATCCTGAAACAATGTGCCAGTGAAAACCCTATGAGGGTCGCTATGAGTTGGATACCGACTCAACAGCACCTAACAACAACAACATCATCTGAGTACTACTTTTTGAAGTTGAATTGAATTACAACAGCAATATAGAACATGACATTCACTCAAAAGATGGCATTAATCAAATGAAAACTGGTGACAACAAGCATATAACACATTATTGAGTAGGTAAATGGTATGGTTCTTTTCTATCACCTTCCCCCCACCATTTTTGAGATATGGTCTCACTATATATAGCTCAGCCTGCAGCCATAGTCCTGTGGCATCCGATCCCGTCAGATCTCGGAAGCTAAGCAGGGTCAGGCCTGGTTAGTACCTGGATGGGAGACCGCCTGGGAACACCAGAAGCTGTAGGCTTGGGAGAAGGACCTGGCAACCCCCTCCCAAAAATCAATCTGCCATTGAAAACCCTATGCACAGCAGAGAACCACTGACAATAGTGTTTCCCCTGTTGTACAGAGAGTCGCTATGAGTGGGATACCGACTCGAGGGCACCTAACAACAACAACAACAACATATATAGCTCAGCCTGGTTGGTCTGAAAGTTGTTATGTAGCCCAGGCTGGGCTCAAACTTGCAATCCTCCTGTCTCAGCCCCTCAACTGATAGGATTATAGGTGTATGCCAACACGTACAGCTTTTTGTGTACAACACATTATTAAAACAGCAAAATTGACAGTTTTTGTTCCAAGACGTGTATATATATTTCTGGCATCCAGTGCATATAATAGCAATGGAAAGGAACAAATTTTAAAAATCTCAAAAGAATTCATGCTAAATTAAAGAATTGAGATGTGAAAGACTACATACTGTATGACATCATATATATAACACAGAAAATGTAAAACTATAGGAATAGAAATGAGATCAGTTGTTGCCAATGGCTGAGAAAAGGGGAAGAAAAGGGAATGAAGGAACTTTTTTTTTTTTTTTTTGCGGTATTGGGGGTTGAACCCAGGGCCTCGCGCTTGCATGCTTTACAAGTGCTGGACCATTGAGCAGCATGCCCGGCCTTTTTTTTTTTTTTTTTTACTTTTTGAGACAGGGTCTTGCTAAATTATGCAGAATGCCTCTGATCTAGAACTTGCAATCCTTCTGCCTCCACCTCCCAAGTGGCTGGGATTACAAGCATGTGCCACCTTGCCCAGCTCAGCAAGGAGGTCTTCTAACACTACTTCTAACCTACACAGTAATGGAGGGCTAGTATAGACAATAAGACAAAGACATGACATGTACTTTTGTTGTTGATGCTGTTAATTTTTTTTTTTCCAATACTGAAGAGTTGAATCCAGGACTTTGCATGATAGACAAGAACTCTACCACTGAAAACTGCACCTCTAGCACCTGTTAATTTTTTATTTTGAGACAGGGTCTCACTAAAAGTTGCACAGGCTCCCTCTTGCCTCAAACATGCAATACTCCTGCCTAAGCCTCCAGAGTACCTTAGATTATAGGTGTGCTCCATGGGCCCAGCACAGGTGTTCATTTTAAAGCCATTTGTTAAGGTAAAGAAAGAAGTCTTTATTTGTCTTTATGTGGTTTTTTTTTTGTTTGTTTTTGAAGTATTTGGAGGTTGAACTCAGGACCTCACACAGCACATACTTTGCAAGTACTCTACCACTGAGATGCACCTCCAGCCCATTTTTTATTTTTTATCTTGATGTACGGACTTGCCATATTATGCAGGCTGCCTCTGGCCTTGAATTTGCAATCCTCCTGCCTCTGCCTCTCAAACTCACTTGGATTACACGCATAGGCAACCATGCCCGCCTGTATGTATTATTTTTCACAATAAAAAGAGAGTGTTTCAAAGGAATTTTAAGGTGACCTAAACTTATGAGTGTCTGCAGCCATAGCACCCTGGCATCAGAGCCTGCCTGATCCCGGAAGCTAAGTAGGATTGCCCTGGTTACTAGTCTTGTATGGGAGAGCACCTGAGAATACCAGGTGCTTCAGGCTAGGGAGAAGAACCTGGCAAAACACTCTCAAAACAATTCACCATTGAAAACCCTATGAATAGCAGAGAAGCACTGACAATAGTGCAGGGCATGGCATAGTGTCAGGGAGTGTTTCATCTGTTGTACATAGGGTCACTATGAGTCAGACTCGACTTGACAGCACCTAAGAACAACAACAACAACTTTATTAGCCAGCAATTTCACCTAATAATACACAGGCTCACCACAAGGCCTATAGTAGAATGTTCACAGTAGCACCTTTCAGAGTAGCCTACAATTGGAAACTATCCAAATAACCATCAAAAGTTGAATAGAGCTGGGTAAGGTTCCAAACTTGTAATCCCAGCAACTTGGGAGGCTGGGACAGGAGGATCACAGGTTTAACGC